>VXBC01001866.1:12482-87491 GCA_013399945.1 Ploceus nigricollis | reverse complement strand
CTCAGCGCCAACTGCACGCAGCCGGGCGGGGGTGGGTAAGGCGCTCCGCGCTTATTTCAGCCTGAACCGTGATAAACGGCACCAAAATGTCTGCTTTATAGTGATGCAAAGGGTGTGTGTGTGGGGAAAACCACACCGACCAAAGGGAGGGATGTAGGGGGGAAGAGGAAAAGGAAGGAGGGAGACCAGAGGGAGGATGGATGGATGGATGGATGGATGGATGGATGGATGGATGGATGGATGGATGGATGGATGGCGAGCGGTAAAGCGCAACAGAAAATGTATTAACCGGGGTGACAGGGTGTGTGTAAGCGTGCGCGTGTGTGCGTGTGTGTGTGTAACAACGGGCGGCTTCGGCGCCGAGGTTGCAAGGTGGAGTGTGTGTGTGTGTCCTGCCCGCGATGCACAAAGGGGTGGGAAGAGGTGTCGCCGGGCTCTACCCGCGCCCCCCATCTCCGCCGCCCCCCGGTTTGTGCTGGGGGTGCCGCGGGGCATTCGCCGCGCCGGGCGATGCTGCCCAGCCCGAGCAGGGGAGGGATTGGGCCGCCCCCGGGGAAGCCGGGGACACGGGCTGGCGGTGTGACAGCCGCCAGATCGGAGACGAGACAGCGCTCCTCCTGTCTTTCCTCTTGACCTTCCCCTGCCTGTAACGTGGGTCTGCTTCGCGCGAGGAGAGGTGGTGTAATTTTTATTAATATTTTTGTTATTGTTGTTGTTATTTCAATCCGAGGAGCCGGCGGAAGGTGAGGGTGAACAAGCAAGTCGTTGCTCTAAGATCAGGAGTTGCTTTCCCATCCCTCCCTCCCTCTGCCCCCTTTCTCGGCTGCCCCCGCTGGCCGGNNNGCCGCGGCGCTCGGTGCGGCGGGGATGCGGTGCCGCTGCCTGGCGCCCGAGACCCCCCGGGTGCTGCTCCTGCGGGGCTGCGTCTCTCCTCGGGATGAAACCGCCCGCAATTAAGAATGCCGAGGTTGCCTCGCTTGCTCGGCTGCCAACCTAACATTCATCTCTACCTCTTCTTGTTGATGTAGAAGGAAACCTTACTGGTGCTGTCAGGCTTAGAAACAGCACGGGTGAAATTTATGGTTTTCGGTATTGAGTTTCTTCATGTCTGTATCTGGATTTTCACCAACGTGTGTCATAGGTTTGCAGCCCGATGCTTTTGCAAAATGGATGAAATCTGAAATGCCCTTCTAGGTAAATATAAGTAAGTTACATATTGGCTGGCAATATTATTATGGGTAATAGGTGAAAAATAGCTTCCTACAAATGTAATATGCATGCATTACAAATGTGGGGAGTTCTGTAAAGGAAGTTGATTCTTTTTCACATCAGTTGATGCTAGTGTCATCATCCTTACATAAATCACTGGGAAATTTACCTGTGGTACAAGCCATTTAGGCAAACAAACTATTTAACCTTTATAGAAAAACAGTGTTGCACACTGTTATCACTGTTATCAAATACATATTTTGTTTCTAGCTCATACCCAGAAAAAGCAAAGTCCTGTTAAAAGATGAGTGAGCCCCACCCCAGTAAGTTTATGGCCTAAACGCAAATGCTATGATACACTCAAGTACTTGCCTCCCTGAAATAACGTGAGCATTAAAGCATTTAAATGCCTTTCTCCATCAAGGCCTTAGATCCTTTTAAATAGCCAAAATAAGAACATAATTTAATTAAAAGAGTACGATCAAATAAATTGCTCTAGTGAGTTGAACATCTAGTCCAATATCCTGGCTCTGACTACAGTCATTAGCAGATGCTGCAGGAGAAAAACGTAAGAAATAGGACTGGCATACAGGGATCTTTTCCTGTCATATCCTTTCAAGTTTCAGCAACACACAGAACATGGATTTCTTAAACTGGAGTTTGCTCTCAGACCATCATATATAATAAACTTTGAGTTTTCCTACTCCCTTTTTAAAAATCTGTTTATGCTTTATTCTCAACCCAGTCCTGTGACAATGAGCACCACAATTTAATTATGATTTGTGTGAAAAAGTACTTCCTTTTGTTTGGTATGAACCTGCTGCCTGGTAACTTCACTCAGCGCTCCTTAGCTGACAAGGAGCACATATTGTGTCTGTGAGGTGCCAGGAGTATCCTCTCAAACCAGAGCAGGTACAGTACTGGCAGGTCAAGTCCCTTCACTTTACCTATCACCAAGCTGAGAGTCCTGCCCAGGAGTGTAAAGCTGTACTCAGCCCTTGGTCTTTATATTGAAATCTACAGATAAGAATAGTTATTCTTCGTATTATTATGCAATATGGACACTTATGCACAAAGAATTGCCCTGAACCCTTGAACTTGTTTCAAGAAGGCTACTGAAAAGCTGTCTGTTGAAAAATACTCCCTGCACTATTGATTTGAATTGAAATCTGACTGACAACTTGGTGAAAAATTCTCTATCCCAATGCAGTTTTCTACCTACCCTGAAAAGAAGATGAAATATTTTATTCTTAACTGCAATTCTTATTTTTTAACAACTATATTAAATACAAAATGCAAGCTATATGTCAAGGGACATAGATATGTATATATGTATAAAAACTTTGTACATTTGAAATAGCATCATTTTCTAATTGTTCTGTGTGATGTTCATTATAAGGATGCACATCAACATGCACAGTTTCAAAAGGAAAGTTTAAATGTCCCATAAAATGTAGCTGATTTATATGGAGCTGTAACACAAATTCTTCTTCAGAAGAGTCTCCTGAGTTCAATCCTGCTTGGGGAGGTATTGATCAGACCAACATTGCAGAATACTTCCCTTATCTCTGTGGTAGCCCCTCTTTCATTTTGTCATAAGAATATTAAAGGAATAAGAGACCAGAGAACTATAAAAGCACAACCCAGACTCAAAGACTCAGAAGTTGTGTCTTTACAGTTTTAATTTGGCAGCAGACACAACTTGGAGCAACACAATCCACAGAAGAACATGATGAAGTAGAGAAGGGTAGAAACCCATGAGTTGTGAAATTCTTCACAAAAAATAAAATGCTGGAAACCTCAGATGTGTTAATCCCTATCTCCCAAAAGACTAAAAGAAGGAGAGGCTGAGTGGTATTGTAATGGGGACAGGATAGAGGAATGTCAGCCAGTCTCAGACTTGAGCCAGTCTCAGACATGATTTTCTACTTACAAGTGGTGTATATGTGTCTGTGTGTGTATATGTAGCAAAACATATATATATGTAGATATATATATATATATGGTATATACATTTTTGTTCACTAAAAATACATTATCCTAAACAAATGTTACAATCCTAGTACTTTTAAATAGCACTTTCTTACTTGTTTTCTTCACATGCATGCCTTTAAGTATGAACATATGGAGATTCTTAGGAATACACCAGAAGTGTACTAAGTGAAACAGTATTAGCTCTTACAGAGATGTTCATTACTGTTCCATTAGCTCCCTTCTGATCATGTCTTCATGATGTCAAGGATTTATTTTGTACTTGTACCAAGATTTCAGCTTTTCTAGTGAAAAATATATCCTTACCATACTAGTAGTGCTTATTCTGTGAATACAAGATGAGTTTTCTAAGAACATAAAATTCAGGTTCTAATTGACTTGAGCTAAAATTCATTAAAAACTAAATCCTTCACAAAATTTAGCATTTCTATTGACATACTCTTTTGCTCTAAGTAGTTTTTATAATGAAATAATGCAATCAAACTTTCCATACCATTAATTAATTAAAAGCTTGTGCATAGGGTATAAAAACAAATGAATAGATTAAGTTGTAATTAAGTTTATCTATTCGTGGTTATAGCTAATGGCTGTAGCTATACACGCTGTAAGTAGAATTGTGTGAATAGCTTTGCTGCTGACTCCTGGGGGTCCACTGAACCCTCCAAAGAAGCCCAGCACTTCAGCTTGGCACTTCTGCAGGTCTTGGCTACAGAGGGTCTGAGGAAGTGAGCTGCATGCATGTCTCACTCTGATTCTCTGGGAAGTTAACCATTTCAGAGAGGTCTTTTCTACAGAGATTTTGTGTCTCTACTTGAAGTTGGGTATTTGCTCTCAAAAGGTTTTCCTTGGCATGGCTGCTGTCTCTAGCATGCACAGAGGAAGCAGCCAAGCTTTCATGGCAGGGACCTTGGGGAATGCTTAAAGCACTCAAACAGATGAACTGGGGGTCTGCTCTGCTCCTCCTGCCCAGCCACCATGTAACCTGTGCCTCGACCAAACCGACATAAGGGCTCGATTCCCTAGTGTGCTTTCTCAGATTTGCAGTGCTCCAGTCATGCAAAATAGATGTAAACTTAATTTAAATGACTTATGTGCTTTGAAAAACTTGTGTTGTTCTGGTATATTAATAAATCTGGACTTAAATAAGAGTATTTTAATCAATTTAAGGTTGATTCTATCATAGCATCATAAAAAATTTGAGTCATAGCTTTGTCTTCAAATTCTTTGCTTATAAAATATAAATGAAATGAATCTTAACTTCCATACAATAGAAATTTTCATACATTATTTACTTTGTAAGCATAGCAGCAAGTTCTTAGAAATCTGTAAATATCTAAATAGAATGTATGTGGGAAATTACAGGTAGGCAGATAGAACAGAAATAAAATTTAATAAAATCTTAAATCCAGCAGCCAAGCATTAAAAACATGCACACACCTTAAACACTACATCTGTGCTGCATAATCTTTCTCCAAACAAAACCAATATATATCTAGTCTAGGTTCTTCAGTGAGAAAGGGGTAAATTAGACAGTGATGCATTAACACAACTATGTGGTCTCTGCTACCAAAGCAGATTCATTTAAAGCAGTTTGGCTGCTCTCTCCAGTGATGCCAGCTCTGTGCTTGCTGAAATATGAGAGAGCACAAGCCGAACCAGTGTATATAGCCCATCTCTATACACACAGACTAGCAGAGAGAATGTCACAGTAGCTCTGCCTTTAAAGGACACAGCCACTCTGTCTCAATCCCTGATTAATTGATTATGCCACCTTGCTAAGCAAGACTTGAGGTCTTTTTTTTTTTTTTAGGGAGGCTGACTATGGTTTGGGCAGTTTTGCTGTATTATGTTTTGCTGTGCTATGGTATGCTGTAACAACATCTTCATTTATCAGCAGCTCATGTCAGTTAAAGTAAAATAACCCTGTGAGAGAAAGCAATCAAACCCCAGGAAGCGTGGATGAAGGGTGTCATGGTATCCTTAGCACAGCACTTTTATACCTGCTTCCAAGACCAAGTTGGACACAGCTTTGAGCAACCTGGCAGGGGGGTTGGAACTAGGTGATATTTAAGGTCTGTTCCAGCCCAAACCACTCTGTGATTCTGTGATTCTCTGATACTGTAGTTCAGACAGCTTTCAAGAGAGAGACTTCAGAGCAGTGAGCACCCTTAGAGGCAGCGTGTCCTAGGCACGTCGCAGCTGTGGCAAGGAGCTGCAGGAAGCCCTGACATTTCTCACAGTACCAGTGCCTGATTTGTATCACCATATATATGCTGCTCTCATAGAAGCTTAAATTAGAGGGAAGTCATAGAATGTCTGGGCTGGAAGGGCCCCTGTATATATTTTATGCAATTCCACTTGCCATGGACTGGGACACCTTCCACTAGACTGAGTTGCTCAAAGGCCCATCCAACCTGACCTTGAACACTTCCAAGGACAGGGCATCTCCAGCTTCTCGGGGCAACCTATTCCAGTGCCTCACTGGCCTCACAGTGAAGAAATGTATAGTAAATTTTTAATACCATTGTTACTGTTTATGGTTTGCTTAATGGAAAGAACCTTCTGAAGTAAGGAATTGCTTATCCATTCTGCCTTATTTTGACAGTACTGCAGACAGCACATGCTCTCTGATATTCACATTGCACCAGACCTTTGGGTAGTGTAGATTCTGCTCTCAATGATTTGCATCATATGAAAATTGAGAACAGTGAATAATAACTTCCTGTACAAGAGCTTCACAAGTAGCCTTGATTTAATGAATGTAGGTGGGAAGTGTCATCCTGATTACTCAGTGTCCAAAAGGTACTTTTATTTCCAAGTCTTATTATCTCCAGAAATTACAAAGTCCTAAAATACTAATCAGATACTTCATAGCTTTAAAGATGGATTTGGGAAGAGTGAGATGTAAAAGTTATTTTTTTATCATTCATGTAGAATGGTTTAAAAATATATCTACTGTGTTGTAATGCAGTTGTCTTATAATGGGCTGATAATCTAATGGATACAGTTTGATATATTTGATAATCCAGTAACTGGAATGTCATGTGTAAAATTTTTTCACTATTATATGTATTACATTTGTCCAAGTATTTTTATAAACACTTACTGACCCTCAGAATTTAAAAACTCCAGGTGATAATAAACAGAATCTCGGCTGTATGGTAAGCATTGTGCTGACCAGAATAAACAAGGCTGTTTTCAAATTTTTGGTTATTTGATATGTAAAATTAAGTCACAGAGCAACCACAAAAGAAATAAGTACTTGTGTGGTGAGAATCTTGAAAGGGTAGCGGGAATACCTATAACCAGTGAATGCAGCTACTTCATAAACTATGAAGTTATGAAGGTAGCAGCTTTGAGCTGATAGCTCATGTAGGACTGGGCACTGGTCAGTATTCAGAACACAGAAGTCTGGCTGTTTATTGGATTTGTCCTCAGCTCTCTCTGCAGAAGGACCATCCCATATCCAGCATCTGTGTCAAAGCCTATGCCTACACTGCTAATTGCAGACTAGGATAGAGACAGCTGACAAAGTTCAGACACTCAAAAAATCTAGTAAAAGCAGAACTAACAAGAAAGTTACCTTATTTTACCTCTATTATCTGTATGTCATCTTGCATCCTGCAGTACAGACTCCTCAGAAACTGAGAAATACGCTCCTGAAATTTTTCTATTTTTAACCTAAATGGCTCCTGAAGACATTTACCACCAAATATGTTCCATACTCCTTCAACCATTGTCTTAGCTCTTCTTAACCTGCTTCAATTGATCAGTAACCGTCCAAGGAAATCACAACTGTTGTTTCAATAGTAGTCAGTGCTAAAATACAGGAGTAACATGGCATTCCTGTGGCTGTCTAAGATTCTGGCTTTATGTACCAAGGCAGCACAACTCCTGTGAGTGCAGGATTGCACTGAGCACTTCTTTTAGTTGCCAAGACTCTCACTTATTATTAAGAGTCCCAGATTTTTTCTCTGCGAACTAACAGAAGCCTGAGCTTTTGCACCAGAATTTGATTGTCTTAGGATGGTCCCAGACCTGACTGGAAAGTTACCACATTCCAGGGATCATTCCCAATAAAACACTAATATGAGACTGTCCTGTTATGCAGAGCACGTCACTCTAATTGTACGAATGAAAGTAAATTGGCCATTTAGCCTCAGAGCCAGAGAACAAGCTCAGGAACTGTTTCTCTACAGTACAAGCCCAGCGCATCTCTTCAGAAAGGCCTCTACCTCTGCCCTGCATTCTTTCTTCTCAGGAATATGGTATTAACCAAAGGAAAGGGTGTTTGCTGAGGCTTTTGAGCTTATGTTGTTCCCTTGATATTTGCCTACCACAAACAAGAACACTGCAGATTTTTATAGTTCCTTCTATTTTGTTCACAACAGAGGGGTACATTGTCAGGTTATATAAATGAACATATGCTTGAAGGATCCAGTTAGTAATACACCTGCTTAATAGTTATTCCCCATGTTTAATTTCAGATTGAGATTTATCAGCTTTTAATACATTTAATGTTTATCATGTTGACTTTTACCATGTTTATTCTAGAATCACAATGTTGTGTTCACTAACAGAAGTCAACATATTTATATTGACAATACCATCGATTTGGAAATCTGATATATAAAATATTAATATCACCATCTCATACTCATCGCAAATATATATGGTTTTAAAAATTACATTTAGCATAACTCATATTGAATGGCTTTAACTATACTGAGTTCACTCAAGTCCTTCATGTGTTTATTACTAGTAATATTCTATCAAACCTGTGGGACAAGGAGGTTATGATTTATGTTCAATATTAAATTTTTTTCATACATAACAGGAGAAAGAAGAGAACAGGAGAGAGAATTGTTTGAACATATTTTTAAAGAAAGTGTAAAGTTTAGGAAAGGTGAGTTGCTCATATCTGTATGTGCATGAGGTAACAGGAAGGTTATATATCTTGTATGACCTTACTTCTGCTGAGCATTTTTCTTGGTCAGGCATATAATGCTGTGGCAAATACAGTGTCCTGGTTTCATACAATGTGACATTTCAGGAACTTTTAAGAAAATAGAGAATCCAGAAAGATGAAAATAGTAAAAGAGGAGGTGACTACTCATCATCATATTATTATTATTCTGAGAATCTAGCAATTTAGCAAGCACTAAAAATAAATAAAGAACACATTATGAAAAGACTATTCCTGTCCTTCCAGATTTTGGTGATTTAGACCTAATAAGTGCTCTTTAATCATTCCATTATGCTGTCTTTTCTACAAGCTCCCCTTTCAAACAACCACTAAATTACCTTTGCATGCTAAGACAGCAGCACTGCTTTTCACAGAACAGAAATGCAGATATGTATCAATTAAGTAATTAGAGGATCACACAGTAAAATGGTGGCAGATACAGAAATTAAACATGCAGGGCAAAATTCTTGCTGATTTCAAGGGTTAAAATCTAACATTAAGAATCATGTCTCCTACTCCAGCTTCCTTATTAGCAAAGTAATGCTCATGTATAAACATCAGACAGAGCTTAAGATCCAGAAAGTCATCATATCCAGACAATTTCCAGAACAAAATTGGGAATTTGCAGCTGAATGAGAAGTTAGTCTTTCTGATCAAGTATTCTTACTCATTTGAAGATGACCAGGGTAAAACCTCTCCAATTTACTCCTTTGAATATGTAATCTGAATATCAACATGAAAAATATTAATTAGGACCATGTTAGAAAAAAAATTGCCCAGTAAGCAAAACACTGCAAAAACATAAAGACTTTAGATGGTTGAGCAATGTAAACCTGCATTTAAAAAATGAAAAAGAGAGAATGGAAGCATATGGCAAGTAGCATGGGATACCTTCTGCATAAATGTATCCCATAACTTTGAGCTCATCAATTCTTTAAAAAGATATGGGATTTTGGGGATCCATTAAACTGCTACCTCTAGATCTGTCATCCTCAGAAAATTACTTAGCTCCAGTATAGTCAACTCAGTCCTGTTCATAACAGAATAACACCTGTCCTAGCTTTTCCAAATTATGCATTAAAAAAAAAAAATCTATGCACATTTCTTTTAGCTTGATTGTTTTCATGACATAAGCTCCTGTAATATCACAGCTATAGCACAATAAAATATTTTTACAGGTAACAAAAGGGAGTGGACTAATTAGTCAATGCATACCTAATTCTAATAATGAAGGCAGCATATGATTTCTAAGCCCAAATTACTCTGAATTTTAACAACACTTCAATCTTGGATGCAATCAGAACTAGGGGAGATGATTTACTCAGTCCATATCAGCATATACTTTATATATACTTATATATATTCATTTGTAATTTAGCCTCAGCAACTTTTAATTAATTACCTTCTGGTTATCACTGTGAGAGGACACACCCATGGGCTGTGGCTACCACCAATCAGCTTCTCCAGTAAATTTCCCGTGAAGTAGGCTGATGGCCCAAGTAAATGCAATTTAGTTTATTTTGTAAAGGAAAGAAGTAAGATACTGTATGTCCCTTGAAAGATGGGGGAGAGGTCTCCTTGAATTCAAGAAAATATGGTTTGAAAGAGCTTTAATGTAAGAAGACTAAATTTATCGGAAAGCACAATTTATTGCAGATCTAGCTACAGATGGCAGACAGTTCTTAGGGGTTTTAAGACTCCAAATAATTGAATTCCTATTCATGTTCAAGACATTTTTCCATTAAATTGAATGGACTTCTCTGGCAGAAACTATTCTTACACATAATGGTAATCATCATTCACATTTTAAACATAGGATTGTAAGGCTCTGTTAAGTAGAAATTGTTCTGATGGGCAGTGAAATCATACACAAGGGGACTGAATGCCAGAGACAACTTGATTTTGACTGCTCAGTATTCACTGAGGTGCTGTCTGGAATAATCTAAAGACAGTATTTTATGTTTTAAAACTTAAGTTGGGTACTATTCATACAGCAGACTGGCTTTTTTTGTTGGTTTGTTTCTACGTTAAACCCTGAGCTATTTAGGTGAGATACTGTTTAAAATTGTGCTACAGTCCTGTTCTCTGAGGTAGAGAGTGTGTCCAGCAGGGTGCCAAGGAAATCAGCTGCTATTGAACCAGGCAGGCAGTGCGTGCTCAGCAGCACTCTGGGTTAGGCTGCTCTTCAGTAACATGGCTGATTCCAGCAGGTGCCACAGTAGCAATTTTAGGAACACTGGAAAATAGGAAAATATGCTGAGGGAAAAACCCTAGCTAACTTAATCCCAAACTCTGTCTGTTTCCATCAACCAGTTTTTACTTTTTCTTTTTTTCTCTTGATCAAGTTGATATTAAGAGCAGGACCTGATTTTTGTTTTGTTTTGTTGTTGGTTTGAGTTTGTGGGGCTTTTTTGAGGGGGAGAGGGGAGAAGGTTGTTTGGGTTTTCTTATTTAATTTGGTTTGGTGGGAGTTTTTTTTGTTTGCCTGTTTGGTGTTTTACATCTATTCTTACCCAGAGGCTGTTCCAGATCTCCTGTTGAAAACCTTTTTCTCATTTCCAGACACATTCACTCAAAGACTGCTTATTCTCCATTTGCTCTTGTGCAATGATCCATATTAAATTGTTCTTCCTCCCTTCCATTTGTTTACCTGACATATTCATATCCCTCCCCTTTAAAAATTTGTCCCAGAAGCTCTCTTTAGATCAAATGGACATGAAAAAATGAAGAGAACACTGAGAATGCGGAGTACGTATCTTGTGAAACAAGGGGGCTCAAATGTCCTGGCAACAACTCTCCTCCCAGTCACAAAACCCCTCCTCCAGCCTTTTCCCTTCAAAACTCATCTGTGGAGCTCCCTGGAGTAGGAAGACAGTAAAGCCTGGGTGACTGCTCCATGAGCATTCTCTCCTGTTTACATAAGGGGGGTCCCTTGATAAGGAATATTCAAGGTGCAGCTCACATCTGAAGCAATCTTAGAAGTGTGCTGCTTGAATTTCAGTGCTGTGTGACCCACTGTGATCCTCACTGTGAACAGTGGCAGCAAAAGACATAAGGTCATGTATATAAAAGAAGATTCACCCTCTAAACTTTGGGGCAGCCTAAAGGGTCTTTTTTTTTTTTTTGGTCCATCATGAAAATACATTTCTGTGTTGATTTGGATACAAAATAGCTTCAATATTAGTATAATTTCTCTTCTCAGACAAAATGACTCTTTCAGGAAACTCTTCTGTATGTTACTTAAAAGTGCTTCTCAATCTTGGTATCCTGTGGAACTAGATAAAGATGTAAAATTTTAGTGTAGACATGGACTAGTCTAGAAGAGAAGGGTTCAAGCAGTAGCAACTGTGTTGCAAATGCACAGGCTCACCTACATAAGATTGCACAGGACAAACAAAAATGTAATCATTTTGATTTGTTGTGCATGACTCACTTTCTAAAGAAAAGTCCGATCACTAGAAAAACTTAAACATTTGTCAAGCAAATGGAGAATCCGGGCCACTAAGATGAATTGGTGATTGTTGATGATTGTTAATGACTGTTCTCAGACTTCAGTTCTGTTATGTTGACCCACTTGCAGACTTGAATGGAAACTTACCATTCTTCTTTATGAGGGTTTCAGAATCATGTCTAAAAAGTTGTTTTTAGAGCCAAGGAGAGGTTTGAAATGACAATAGCCACACTGTATCCTTTATTCTACTTGTTATCATCCAACCTGTTACTATGCACTGTGAAAAAGAGCACTATTCTCAGGACAAGCACTTAACTAGAAAAAAAAAATTGGCTGCACCGAAGCCTTTGGTGGCTGAATAAGGATCAAACATTTAATGTGATTAGCAGGCAGCTCTGCCTCCCACGCTCTCCTGCAATTATAACATTCAGTTTACTTTTTCTATTTAAAAATAATTTTATTGTTCAAACAAAAATAAAACCCTTCAGAAAATGTCTAAATTTGGCTTTCAGACTCAGATTTTGAATGCCTGGTCACTGCTTCTGAGTGATGTATAATGGAAATGGAAAGGTCAGTGCTATTAGCACATTGAAGACATTTCCATCCACATCTCCTTCCTAAGATGTTGCATGGATGAAATACCAACAGGCAACGTGTGTCACATGTATTATCTGTATGTGTTCCCTGATCAGAAGGAGCAGCTACTCCGAGGTTGTAGGTATGCACACACTATTTATTAAAGGCAGTATGGAGCTCAGAGACTCCCAGCAAGCATGTTGGGACAACACTGAGATGGCCTGGCTGCCCAAAATTAGCCCTTATCTTTTGAGTGTCTAGTGGATGGTCCTCCATCAGGCACTGCACGTCCCACCCACGTGCCTGGGCCTCCCTGGTCCTGCTGCTGTTGTGATGCCACACACAGGCACAACTAATCTTGTCATCTTGTTCCCCAGAGAGCGAAGGGTTCCTCAGCACATGCTTATTCTTGCTAGGACTCTAATCTGCAACTCCCCAGAAAGAAAATTTCAGGTGTGTATTTAAACAGAATACTGTTGGGAAGGATATCTAACCTGTCATAGCAGATATGTCATACCGTCATCCAGAAGTCATGGGTCATAGCACAATTATAGCAATAAGGCTGTAAGTTGAAGTGAAGCCAGAGAAAGAAACTTCCAGGAGTTTTGAGACATTTTGCGACATTTAGATTGTCTTTGAGAAACATTTAAAAATATTCTCCGTGGAAGTATCACAATGCGTGCCTACAGGTCTGCCCCAGTGAAAAAACATGTTAGTCCAAATCAGTAATTATAGGGCAAAATTCCTTCCTACATTTACCCCCAGTGAAACAATAAACACGGACACAGGCATTCACCCTAGCAGAAAAGTCTGCAAAATCTTACTTTGTGACCAGACATGCAGGTGGTTCAATTTAATTCTCACTAATTCTTTCCACAAAGCTAAAAAAAATTCCCCGAAGGAAGAAGTGCTTGAGTCAGCTCCACAGAGAACAGAAGTTTATCCTATTCACTAACTGGCATGAATCTTCTATTGAGATGCTAAGTGTTGTTTCATTGCTTTCCATACAGCCTTTCCATAAGATCTAAAGAACTTTTTATGCCACATTTATATTCATTGTGAGATTTTTGCCCCTGGCTTTCCAGCTGTTTCCTTGCTTATATCCTGAGGCAAGAACTGCTGAACTTGGGGAACAGGAAGACTGAATTATAGACAGGGACAGACAATTTTAGAGTGTGTAGACCTCAGAATTGGTTATCCAGATGTTCCAGGTGAAGGGACAAATCTCAAGAGCAGAAGTAATAACCACCACAGACTGAGAGAACACAGAGAAGTTGAAAAGGACCTTTAAAATCTGAAGGGGCAAGAAACAGGCAGAAACAGACAGTGAGACTGAAATCTCAGTAGATAGCAGTGAAGGGTACTGAATGTAATATGGATCTGGATGCTAATTAGTGAAGAAAGAAGGAAATTAGTAAAGAACAGGTGAATTAAAAGGCTACAGTGATAAAGTCTGGAAGTATGGAATAGCAGAGATGGACGCTGAAAAATAAATATATTAGAGCCACTTTTAAAATATAAGCTGATTTCTAATAGCTTTTGATTATTAGAATATGTTTGTAGCATTTGAGGAATTCAGTCTTATAAGAATTTTGTTCAGCCTGATTATTAAGAAAGATATTACAGAAGTCCTGCCTGAAAAAAAGTGTTAAAAATTAAAATCATTCCTTTATATGCAATAAATAATGGCATATGGGCAACAACAACAACAACAACAAACCCACACTAAACCCAGGTTGTTTTCTTTTCCTATCTGCAACTAGAATTTGCTCCTGAAACACTCAAAACTATGTGCCATTCAACTAAATTTCCTTGATCTAGAGACTACAGGAGATAAGAGCCAACAATTAGATGATGCTTCTAGTCCTGCTCCTCCTTTCTGATCCTACACCATTGTCAAAATAAGTAAAATGCCTCTGGCTAAGCAAGAGCAGGTGGTGATCTTGAAAAGAAAGGAGATCAGCTTTCCCAACGCTGCGTTCATTGGATCTGGAGATCTGCACGTGAGGAGGAAAGAATGCAGACAACTTTTGATGGCAATGAAAGGTCACACTATTTTCTGCATGTGGCAAATCTACTGGAGGCCTTTCTTACCTGCAGCACACTTTCTAGTACAAGACTATGGTCCTAATGAGGAAGGTACTGTTGTCAACTGCAAGTCTCCAAAAGATTTTATTGCTGTTACAGATAATTTGAAATTTCATTGTATCCTGATCAGCACCCTTAGCATTTAAAAAATAATTTTGTTTAATTGTTTTTGTATTTTTTTAAAAAGAGGAAATTTTCTACTACCCTAAGTTTCCCTAAAATTATTTTCAGCAATTCTGTTTATGGAAGATGCATAAATATTAGAATAGCATCCTTATTGGCACCACTGGTGTCCTCTGGTAAACAGAAAGTGGCCATTTCAGTAATGCCATAAATATACATTCAGGGATCAAATCTAAGAACTCCATAATTCAGAGGATACAGGCATTTCTAATAGCCATTTCCTTGAGGAAAGCACTGGGCTTAGATGAGAATTAAAAAATGCAATTAAAATATTTCTCTTAATTTAAACATTTTCTGTAGCTCCTTCTTCCATGCAGCCTTCCAGGGTAAGTTATTTGTGCACAGGTGGAACTGGCCTAGCATAGACATGGACAAGGAGGAATTTCTCTTCTTTACTGGGATGACACTAGCTGGTGTATGCACCTCGACCCCAAACTGCTATATATACTAGGCATCCAAACTGGGACTTAGTTGGCTTTCAGTCCTCTAAGAGGACTCTGAGATTTTAAGAACACACAATGTCCCATTCCTCTGTCACCCTTAGGTACCCAAATTTCCCCAGTCGTGTGCATTGAGTGCCTATTACTCACGCTTGAAACTACATCCTGCTAACTAGGTCACAACCAGCTCTCAGCAGGACGTGTTGTCTGCCAGAGATCTCAGAGGAGCTTGGTCCAGAAGGCACACTGAGAGTGTGCTTCTCATTTTCTAAAAGAGCTGAACTCATCACAAAACTAGACACAAATGAACTTTCAATCCAAAACACAGCCAGAAAAGGAGGCTGGTCAGACGTAAGGTTTGGGGTTATTTCAACCCTCCTGCCCTCACCAAAACTCTTGCCATTTTCTCAATTTTTCTTTCGTAAAATAAAGGAGGAGAGTCAGGTTCAGCCAGCATGTGATACACCTGGGTTCATCCAATGTGAAGCTGAGGGAATTCAGACTTTCCCCTCCCCACCACAAAAAGTCTGCCCTAATCACCTGTTTTGAAGATATTCAAAGGCAGAAACAGTCTCCATTGTTACCATTGACACTGTGCTGTTTTGCAAAAAAACCTACCCAAAAACTCATCAAACAATTAAAGAGAAATTAGCCAGGGAGACAGCAGAGCATCCACCATTACAATGTTCACTGAGGAGTAGGAACACCTTGATTTCTGCCTTTTTCTAAGTGCTAAAGAGTGTGGGTGCCACATTATTTAATCTTTGCAATATTGAATAAAAGCAAGAAAGCACATCCACCATCTCATTTTACAAAGCATGTTCTAGTCCATAATGTCTTTTTTTTAAGGAATGATTCAGGATGCTAAATCTAGATGAGGGCCATGGCTGCAAATCTCAGTCCTTCTGCAGTCCAGGCTGGGTTTCTCCATCCTGGGAAGGGACAAGGGCAAAGCACTCTCTTGGGTCACCAATCCTTCACTCCTAGCTGTGCAGCATTTTATGCCAGTCTAAGCCAGACCTGCTGCTCCTCTTTCCCTGCCACATAGAAGTGACTGCAATGGATCAATTTGGAGAGTTAGTCCTCCTGACAGCTAATCAGTGCTTCTACAGAGTCAGGTTTCTGCCACAAAACCTACTTGATTTGTGTTACCACATGGTAGAAACACATCAACCAGAAAGCAGGAGTTGAAGGACTGATGGCTTGAACTTCATTTGACCAAAGTTGCCAAGGAGCTTCATGCTTGGGATGCTGCTTTTCAGAATTCATTCTGAGGTGTGTCATGTTGTCAAGGTATTGCAGATGTCCAGGTACTTTACACAAGACTTTTCTCTTCTATGAGAGGGGAAAAAATAAGAATCCAACTAAAGACCTACAGAAATATACACACACACATGCACACACACACCTCCAAACCCCACAAAAACCAGTCTAAAAGCAAGTGGCTCATAGCCTCTCTGGACCCAGACCTGTGTGGTCTGAGTAGGAACAGCTTTGGGGAACCCAGAACTCTGCACAGTGCACACTAGAAGCAGAAGGAGCATCACACTGGCTTTCTTATTTCCTCTTTTTGGTAAAAGTTTGCATGTAAACTGATTTTTTTTTCTTCTTGTGTTCTATTTCTTGGGCTCCAGTTATAACTTTCATGGTTATGCTTGTGTTTAATATTTTTTATCTTACAAAAAATATTATCCTATGCAATAGGAATAACTTATAATAAATAACTGAATAAAAAGCTAAAAAAAGTGTTCAACTTACCAAATAAATAGAAAAATTAGGGCACACGTTAAAACCAGCACAGGTGCCTACATGGGACAAAGACTAAACCTACAGTAAATGTTGCTTAGAACAGACAGCCTGCCAAGTTCTCTTCAAAGAACGGGACATCCTAAAAGGTGTTTATCCTTGCATCGATGTTTGGCAGCTCTGTGATTTTACTATACCTGTTATCCCATAGCTTATTTCTCTTTTCTGTTTGCTAGATATACTACAATCAAGTCTCCTTAAACTTCACCTGGGTGAAAGTACTCACCAAGCCTGGATGCTGGGTGAACTGAAGGCAGACCTTTTCTAAGCATTTCATCTAACACGGCTTTTGGTCAGGGTGAAGAGGAACTCTTCTGGGAGTTGTGTCAGACAATTTTGAAACTGTTTCTTTCTGTAAAAAATACCTTTTTTTTTTTAATCTTTCAAGTGCCATGAGAACATCAAACAAAACTGTAAAGAAATCACTTCCTGGGGACAAGACCCATGCTGGTGCAAGTAGAGCATGGATGGATTTAGAAAACTCCATTTAGCATTTCTGAATTATCTGACAGTCCCTGGTTCCAGAGACCCATGGAAGAGAAAAGAGAATGTTCCCCTAGTCCATGAAATTATCAGTATGACAGGTGTCATATGTGGGAGGTAAAAGCTGTTGTTTAAAAATTATTGTAGGACTGAAACAAATAATGTACATCAGTTTTGGTAATTCCAGACAGGGCTCCCTTTATACAGACAGATACCTCCCACACAGCAGCTTAGAGAAATGCTAATAGTAAATTTTTACAAGTTACAGTTTTTCTCTTGCCATTTACATTTCTTTTGTATCTGTCATTATCATCTTGTCCAAATGCCTCAGAATCTTAAAGATCTTCTGCTCAAGTCCAAGCTCAACTTTTTGACTGTCTAATCAGAAAGAAAATCTCCTTTCTCCTCATCATCAGTCACTGATTCTTCCACCTGGTTTTAGAAAGCAAGGTTCATGATGAGCAGAAAAGGTACTTGCACCTACATCTCTTGCATCCCCTGTTAGCTTTGTATCTGCTAACAGCTACATCCCCTTTGATGCAACCTACACACAAGAGAGAAGTCTGGAGCCACTCACTTCAAACCTGGAAAGATTTTTAAATAATATATAGGTTTCATGAAAAGGAAAAACTAAGTTTTGTGAGAATGCCTGAAATACATGATTTAACAACTTCTATAGTGTCCAACTCCTATTGAAAGAAGTAGCTTGCTAAAAGACCATAAGCAACAATTTAGTCAGGTTTCTTAAATTCTAGGATAGTCCTCACCTGCTGGATGATCTTTCCTGTCCAGTTTGTTGACTGTCTCTGCTCAATGTGCTACGGGCACAAGTGTTACTTCCTTTGTTAGCTGTCTGTTAAAGTTGTGAATGGCCAGCTGTTCTAGAAAGTTTGATGCTTATGTTCTTTAGGGGAATCTGAACACTTACTCTTAAAATGCCTCTGGCTTATCTACTGAGACACTGCCAGACGTGAAGGGTTGCAAAAACTGAGAAAGTGTTCACGTCTCCATAAACAGATCTTCTATTTAGTTAATATAAACATTACTCTATGCTGTTGGATATTTTTCTTCCTTGAAGTAATGTCATGCTTATACACTGACAAATCTTAGGATATGAGAGAGCAGTGAAGATGAACACTGAAAGGCAAATCAAATAAAGAGCTGTGTGGTCTGTTACGGGAATGCAACAGCAGAGAACACTGATAAAACCAAAGTGCAGTAAGTGAGAGGGTTTTTTATGCTAAATTAAACTTTAATTATAAGGATTGCACCAGGAGCTCAGAACTTACTTCTTCAGTTAAAAAGCATGAAAGCATCTTTGTGTGAGTCTAAGAAGCAGACTGACCAGTTTTTGAAGGTTCTCATGAAAGTGACACAAATGGACAGAAATGGGAATAAATAAGTAAATGGGGAAGCAATATTTCTGTCCATTGCTACAATAACTTAGATGGAAAAGGCCACACCATTAAAAGAGAAAGCGTGATAAAAGCATATCACTAGACCACTAAGTTTGCCTTGCACTTTGTTGTAAAAGCTGGGGATCATCAGTCTGAGTGTTCTGAAAGCTTCTCCATTCATCAGGACTCAAAAAAGCAGTTCCTACATTTTGTTATGAGTCAAGCCAGCAAAATGTTTTTAATGGGCTTTCAAGCTTGATTTTGGAATTGTCATAGTGTCACTTATGGTAAAACTAGAAGAAATAATAGCATCTGTCTTGAATATAGCCATCTCAGCCCCATTACACCATAGCAATGCCATTAGAAGCAAACTGGTTTTCCTGTCTTCTCTGACTATTAAATTATCTTCCAAAGTGATAGCATTCTTGCCAGGAAAATTTGCTAAGCATGTCTAAAGAATGATTAACTGTTTATATATTACTTCAATTTCTCCACCTGTTGCAGTTTCTGATTTCCTTTCATTTATGTCTTGAACATCACATCTAAAAAGTAATTTGTTGCCCCCATTTGATAAAAAAATACCCTCTGTATCTGAAGGAAACTAGTGTTCAGCTTGCATCTAGGTTAGTATAAGATAGTTGGGAGATTATGGATTAGCAACTCCAAATTTACAGAAATTAATCTTTTCGAGAAACGGTGGTATGTGAAGTATGTTGCTAGACTTGGGGTTGGGGTTTTGCTGTTAGGGTTTATTTTAAACATCATCCTTCAACCTTTCCCAAAGGAAGCATACTGAAGTAACCCATGTAAACTGCAAGTGTGCCCACAGGGTAACTAATGTCAGCTGTCACAGAAGAAAATGTTCAAGTGTGCAATGGTGTAGACCATTTAGCATGGGATGGAAAACTCTGAATCTCATTCCTATAATTTTGGGGACCAAATATGACATGGTGCTGAAGAAGAAAGTATTGTTCTCTTGAATTGAGTATTGCTCTCTGCAGCTCATCCTTCATAAACTCACTTGAACTAGTGGACTTTGATAGCTGAACTACCAGAAAGGCATAGCTTCAGCAGGACACCAGACTGAGATTATTCCTGAAATCTGAGGTCAATCTGTTGTAAATACATGGCTGCTGAACCTCACCGACTCAAATCAGTTTCCTGACATGGTAAAGCATAAACCATCTTTCTTTTTGCCAAATGGCTGTGAGCTGCTCACTAGAGCCTCACAGTAGATATCTCTGTGACTGAAGCATAAGCACTCACTGGATGACAAGGGAGGACAGAGAACAGAGAAAGGGACCTGAGAAAGCTGAGACAGCTGGCAGAGCTGCTTTTGTAAAGGAAAACAAGGGGAGCACCTGCAAACCCCTGCATCATGGCATATGTCATTCTCTTGAGCAAGAGTGGGGAGTAAAGTCCTCTGCACTTGCCCGGGAGTAATCCTGACTCGTTTAGGAGATATGGTGTATCCAAGCTATTACCTGGCTTTTGGTAGAAGTAATCACTTTGCTCTTGCTTGTTCTATAGCAATTTGATATGTCATTATCAACCTTCTTGACTGTCAAGAAAATAAGTCAAAAATCTGAGTCCTATACCATTCCCTCATTCTTTGTAGGAGTAAAAAATGCAAGTAAAAAATCCATTGTGGTTTAAGAACGTTGTCCATCATTCCCCTGACCATAAAAAGAGAAGAAAAGATGGAAAAAACACTGAAATTTTAGTTGTATCAACTATGAAATATATTCAATTCTAGCTGGGAAACTTTGGATCATTCAAGAAAACCTTGTGTTCTGTAATACTTAGTTGGTGATTTACTGTATAACTCTGCAAAATATCCTACCAAAGCCTTACACACTTGCTTTTGTGTTTAGATGGACAGTTACAGGAAACCGAAACTCCACTTCCTTCTAGGGTTTTTTGGGAACCTGATGTGTATCTCATGTGTTTGGAATCTGATGGAAATTCTATGCAAATGCATAAAGCTGTTTTCTT
The DNA here is from genome assembly GCA_013399945.1 of Ploceus nigricollis. Taxonomy (NCBI): domain Eukaryota; kingdom Metazoa; phylum Chordata; class Aves; order Passeriformes; family Ploceidae; genus Ploceus; species Ploceus nigricollis. Next base: position 66,905 of record VXBC01001866.1, on the reverse strand, counting down.
ACCAAAATGTGTCTTTGCAATGGCTAAGATGGAGTTAAACCAGAAATACATCTGGGCAGCTTTATTGGGTCACTGGTTGAAATGATTATTCTTTGATCTACACTACAGCTGCTCTTTAAATTATGCTTCTTCTCCAACTCATATAAATCTTTTGTAAAGCTCATGTAAAGCTTTTGCTCACTGTTCACTTTCTCATTTTAAAATACCAGTTTATATAGCTTTTCCAGTTTATAAGTAAAGGGATGGTAAATGGTGCCTAATAATTTCTAGATGTATTTATGATTCAGCAACACTAGAAAACAGCTATGCAAATAACAGATACCTGCCTTGTGAAAGAAATACCAGGGTAATTTCATAATCTTTGAACCAGAACTTTTCAGACACCAGTCACTTTTTATCATTCAGTATTGCATCCCTGATCCATTCAGTTGCCCAGAGAAGAAACTTTTCACCCAGTTCAAGTGCTAAGGTGCAGTCAGGACAAAATATCTTGTCATAACATGCAGTAAATGTGATTGTAGTCATTCTATTGCTCTATGCATGAAGAGGAGTAATTTTTGTTATCACATATAAGATTAATTTTTGCACAGGTTTACAATAAACATGAGATATTATAATTATTATAATATGTCGGGTATTATATTATTATAATATTATATTTCTCCGCATACTTCTTGACTATTTGACACTACCTTACTTTGTGAAGCTCTAGCTTTTCCTCTCCATTATGCCCAAAGAGTCCCATCCCTTCAGTGCAATCATCTACTTGTCTACTGGCGCACTCAAAGGGAATTGAGCTAATTAGCAGAGGTAGCCTAGATGTCAGTAACAGAAGAGATTACATTGTCAAAAAGTTCTAAATACTATCTTTTTTTTTTCTTATTGTGAGATACTCAGAATAAACCATTTACTTCTAGCTGCCATTTTTTGCTTTTGCACATACTATTGCCATTCAAGTATAATTGTTTTATTAAGTGGAAAAGCTTTGGTAATCTAAAAACCTTTGATTAGTATTCATTCTAAGCTAAATAGTAAGCTTGCTATGGGGGAACAGTTTTCTCCTGTAAAATAACCAGGTATACCCAACTGAATCAGTAATTGACAAAATTAAGGCATTTATTTACATCGTAAAATCAAGCAAATATGGTTTGTGTACAAGAAGAATTCTCAATGTATTCACTAAGTATTGGTTTGGCTTTTTTTCTTAACCAAGAATTTATGAGTTCTATAGCTTGAGCTCTGCTCTCTCTTCTGAATTGTTCTCCCATTTTTAGCTATACTGCAGCTGTTTTCACTATTCATGTGGAAACACTCTGGGTGTTTTCAGCACAACTGCTTGAAAACACAATAAATTGGATTCCAGGGGAGAATGAAACTTTTGAATCTAGAAAATTAGTGGTTTGTAGGCAAGTAGGAAATGGATATTATCATAAACATTTTGTATTCTACTTTTCCCTTGCTGGCATCTCTAGGAATGTGTTGACACAGAGTCCTGAACGATTCCAGTCTAGAGCCAGAAAGATTTGGCCTGTCCCATGAGCATATTAATATTTTCAAAACTGTTTCTGCCCTGAATAGTGAAAAAAAGTCTTAAACATAAACACTTCATACATGGGAAAACGTGCGTATTTGATTGGACTTATTAAAACAAGGTTTTGTTATTCCTTTACTTCAATTCATAATATCAATTGATTAATTTTGAACCAAAGATTTCTTTAAATTAAAAACTGCTCTTTATTGATACAAAACAAAACTAACTAAACCATGTCAGTGAGATATTTTGGCAACTTGCATACTTGCTATAAAAGATTTTTTTTAAAACATCTGTAAAAAACAATTGTTGCATCAGTCCATTTTGATTTTGACAATTTTAGTTTTTTCTAATAAATATTTAATTGAAAAATTCCTGACCTTATCTGTGCTAGACTGATATGGAAATTGGCTGGAAGTTGGCAGTGTGCAAAAGAAATATGATAGTTGTGTAACTCAAGTAAGAAAAGGAAGCTGGGGAGTGAGGGCATAAAAATTAAGGTGATGTTATCTCAGGCAACTTCTTTCCCAGAAAAATCTTATAGTGAGCAGAAAGCATTACTGATTTTGTTTGCTGTGCCTGCAAGGGGAAGTAGCATGGCCAGACTGGGATTGCTTAATGCCCTGGCTATTTCCCTGCCCTGGAAAGCATCTGCACACCTCTGCAGGACATAGTGTACCAACATGCACAGTGCCAGTAGTTAAAAGTGCAAATTTCACAGGAGACTGGTGTCATCAGTATCTCTTTTTGACGAAAAAAAGATTAAAATCTAGATTTTCCTTTACTCCATGGCATAGCCTTTGTGACAGTGATGCCCAACAAAAAGTTTATGTTCTGCTAATTGCAGGGCTTCAGAAAACTCTGTACATGAAAAGAGTTGCAGAGCTTCCTGTTCCTCTTGAAATACCTTAATATAATAATTACATTGCCAATTACAAAATAGCCCTGCTTATAAAGCATCCCTCCATTTTTAGGCTGAATTTTCAAGGAAAAAAAAGGGGTTGTTCTTGGCAGCTGTTGCACCTCCCACCAGATTTATCACTGCTGCCTGAGCAGAGGCGGTGGTAAGGTGCCCTGCCACAGACAGCAGTGGCACTTGCAGCAGCAGTTGTACCTGTGGAGGTGGAAAAAGTGCAATCATAACAACAGTGTCAAAAGAGTTGGGTACATGTAGGATGAGTTGAAATTCCTGCATTCCTAGGAAGAGGAAATGAGATGCTGGAGAGATTTCAAACCTTTTTATTCCTCCAAATCAAATCCTCTTTTTTTTTTTTTCCTTCTTTGTTCTTCTAGAGTACAGCAGGAGAATAGCGATTACAGTCTCCCTGTACGATTCCATCTTTCTAGCCACAGACATTTGGGGGGCAGATATAATTAATCTTTTTCTTGTGCACTTGAGAATGCCTTGGGATAGTCTCCAAGTCTCATCTTCAGCAGACACCTTTGTTCCTCGAGGGGAATTTATTCACTGCCACAAATCACTCACTTTTAACATCCTAATCGATATGTTTCAAGAGAGTTTGAATAAATAATGCTGGGAACCTCTGGTGAATAATTCTTCATTTAACAGAAAACAAACTCTCCTTGAAAAGGTGTGCATCATGTGTAATTCCAGAGGAGAATTGAAAAAATGACAGAGATACCTGGATACCTGGTTCCCTACAGCAGCTACTCTTCAGTGTGAATTTTAGGCAACAATAGAACAAAAAGATAGAAGACACTCAGGGTTTTAGTGTAATGGCAGAGGTTGTTCTCTCAACCATAACAGCAAAAGTAATCTCATTTGCATAGGCCTCGCTGACTTTACAGCCCTAGATGTACCAAGAGTATAACAGATCACTTTCTCAGCCTCAGGAGGTAATGAAACAAAGTCTGCAGTCTTGAACTGCTGAATGAGAAGTAGGTGGAGACAGAGACAGAATCATTAGGAGTGACCAGGTGGCTGGCATTCCTGATTAGTGCAAGAACACCCAGGCTCACCACACCTCTGCAAAGGAAGAACACCCACAATAGACTCAACAGAGCAGTTGCATTTACCACTAAACAAGAAGATCAGAATTTGGCCTTTTGTCACTAAAATGTCAATTCATTAATACAAGTAATAGTTTCAATACAGGCAATTAAAATAACGAGTTATGAGAATAGGAAAGGACCCACTCCATTAAAATTATTTTTCTGGATTAATTTGAATTTGAAAAGAACACAGAGCTGATAGAAGTGACAATTGACTTTTTGAGCATGTTTTCTGGCTCTATAACATAAATTAACTTGAACAAAAATGAGAATTTCAATCCAACAGTAGTCTGCCTTACTTAAATATTTGTATTCATTTCAGATAACTGAAATAACTCTGCAAAACTTTTGACCTTTAATTAGAACAATTCCAGTCAAAGTATTTCAGGCATTACTTGCAGAATAACACCTTTCCATTGCACCAGGATCTTCTCTACCTGCTGTTTCCTATGAGGCACTTCCAGTAATGGGACTTCAGTGATACATTGTGGGTTTTAAGCAGTGAGGGAAAAGCAGTACATCAGAGGAGATAAATCTAGGAAAAGCTCCCAGCATTTGGGAAATTGATGAATCATGGCATCAGTGGCAGAAGCAGTCTAATGTTGAACTGAACAACAGTGGGGGAGAATTCCCCCATCCAGAAACTTAGAACATTACTAGCAAAATCTTTCCAACACTACCACACTGCTGGAAACCTTTAGTGTTGCAAAAATTCTGTTTTCCAGCAGTCACAGGGAAACTTTGATTTGTCCTTGGTAGAACAATATTACACATTGTTCAGTAATTTGCAGCAAGACACAACTGTTGGCTTCTGCAGAATCTTTTCTATTTTTTGATCTGTATAACTCAAACATATCTCAAGAAGTTTGCCTAATATCTGCTATGAGCAGCAACTCTTGATTTGAGTCTTTTTTTTCTGGTAAAAATGTGCAGTCATAATTGTGAATATTATTGAGTAATTCACAAGTGTTTCAGGATAGAGTAGGTTATTTTGAAGTTTTGTTTATGGATAAATAAATCACAAGTAAGATACTGGTGATTTCACAAGAACCTGAGCAAGAGTGTCCAGCAACAGCATCTGAATAATTTTTCATAAGCCATTTTTTGGTTCAGCTGATTTGGCTTTCCTGTCAGTGCACATGTTACTAATGGAGTACTCAGCTTCCAGGTTCCCATCATTTTCATTAACTAGATTCAGATTATCTGTAATGATTAGTCAATTTGAAAAGAACAGCCTGCAACCTGCCTTTAACCGCTTCCAGTTTGTGATTGAAAGCACTGTCTTGACACGGGAGGGAAGGGTGGCAGATGTATTCACATAAAAATAGGAAAAAAAATCTCCCTCATGTTGTCAGGTTCCTGCCTCCTGCAGTAAGAATTGCTTGTGGAGTTGTCTCAGCCCATTCTGGAGGACCTTATTCCTGCAGTTCCCTCTATGGAACAGCATCCTTCTGTGGGCTGGAAGCAGGGATGGGGCCACACGTTGGGTTTGGAGGAGGGAGGACGCAGAGGGACCTTGCAAGGGATGGTGACCTCAGCCAGGCGCCAGTCCAGAGATGATGAAACAGTAATGGAAACTGTCACCCCAGCCTTAGGGGAAGAAAGGAGCAGGTTATCCTCCACTGAAAGCTGGAAGTCTGGAAATGGGAAAGGCTGATAGAGAAGTTTTAGATATTCTTTTATTCTGACAGGAGTCAGTGCTATTTGAAAAAGAAGGTGGGCAGGAGCATTATGTTTCCAAAAGTAGATGGCACCAAAGAATCTTAAAAAAAATTATTTTTAACAACTCAAGTAGAGGTGGCCAGTGACCTCTATACATACCATAGTATGCTCAAACCAGGAGCAATGCACAAAAAGGAGCCCCAGAAACAACAAATTTTATAAGATATTACATGCAAGTAAAAATGGAGTTAAAGACTGGTCTAGATTTCAAAGGTAATTGGGGGAAGGTGAATTTAGATACAAAACCCCACTAGGACTGCAATTTGAGGCAAATCCCTTGGCTTACTGAAAGATCTGTCACTGACTCTTATCAATATGTTTAATAGGCAAAGGAAGGGCCTCTGCCTGAAGTTTTGAATGATAAACAGGACTTTGACTTCTGAATGCCATTCTACTTTAAGTCTATTTCTAAATTTATGTCCTCATTTTCCACAATGTCAAAGTCCACCATGGGCAGCACCCCACAAGCAACATAAGTAGGCCTGGCCAGTGTGGAAAAACCAAATGATCTGTGTTGGATTTTGCCCTTAGGATGACTCTGCAAATTTTAGGAAATGTGATGAGCAGAAGAATGCTTCGTTACAGTCCAAGACAGCCCTGAAATAAAAGATGAATGGGTTATTAACTGCCAATATATGGACTGCTCAGTTATCCAACGTTGAATGCTGATGCACAGTTAGTGCTGACAGTATTTCAGAGAGAAAATCAGTAGATAGTAACGAGTAACCAGGATCAGAGTTGTCCAGGTCACTTTTCCCCCACAAGAGGACAGCTAGATAACAAACAGAAGAGTAACTAAAACCTGCAGTGCTGCTGGGGGAGGTATTCCTCTTAGGGCTTATATCTGTTATATCTTTTCTTTTTGCCTGTGAGCTGCTCTCCCTTCAGAAGAGGCTTCAGGTGGCCTCCAGTGGAATGGTAGTCCAGAGACCTCTGCCCCCACATGCTCTGTGGGTGTCATGTGTGCCTGCCATATCAGCCTCATTTCTTCCACATCTGTGAGCTCCCCTCTACAGCATGGGGCAATTCTTCTCCGGCAGTTGTCTCCAAGCATAACCAAGTAGTTCCACCGGGGTTTTTTTTGTTCTCCTCGTCTGTAATATGGAATGAAGCCACTCCAAGAGATGTGTATTAGAACTAGCAAGGACTGGCAGAGGGGCATTAGGCGTTCTGACCTGTGTCAAGTGTGCTGGAAAGAAATGCTGTTTTGCTGTTTCAGTTGTGCATTAACTGAATATACAAAAATTTTGCAAGAGGCATGAGTCAAATATAAAACATAACAGGGAAGAACAATTTCATTTGAGAGCTCTTGAAACAAAGCAGTGGTCTCTTTATTGAGAAATATTGTGTTAAATGTCCCTCTCTGAAGCCTCTGTTCTTACTTGTCATTGCAGTTAGCTGCACACCATTCAGATATCAACAAGGAAAACATAAAGTAGAACTCTGAGGCTGCACAGTTGTGTTAAATATTCATCTTTTGTCTCAAAGGATAAGGATTTATTTAGCTGTAGCAAATGTAATGTTTTTTGCTTCATGAAAAACTACAGTGTCAGAGGAAATCTCTGCTCCACAGCATGAAACCTTAGAAACCACTACTATGAAACAACTTTTGTCTAATACTTAAAACACAGATAGCTTTGCAGTAAATAAAATTAATTTAATGCAGTTTTCTGTGATTTATGGGTTTTTTTAGGTTCATTTTCTAAAGTCTTTTATACCTAAGGTTTTTAGAGCATCTTCAGAGATGTCACCTTCTTCAGAGTGACAACCTTGTCTTCACTTTGCTTCAAATCAGAGAATTTTTAAGACCTGATTCAGTTCAGAAAGTACTACAATAATATGGATGTTTTTGAATGTCCTATCATACAGAACATATTGTATTTTTCATAGGAGGAAAGATATGTCTTGGTCCATAACACGTTCTGCTTGCTACAGTGCCCTAATTTCCAGTTTGCTCACTCAAAAAAAGCTTCATTATTATTTTATTGTAAAGGGGTTTAGAAGAAAATATACTAGAAATTGCTATGGTAGAGATTTTAAAGCAACTGATTCCATATTGCATATAAATATAGAAGATACTCTACCTTTTGACTCAAAAGAATCAGCTGAGGCAAATTAAAACAGTACATAAGAATTTTGACCTGAAATGAGAGCTAGATCAGGCCCTTCAGATGGAAAACTTTAAATTTTTACGTCTTATGTGACTAAAAAAAATAAGCCTAAAGAAACACTTTTTCTAATTTTTGCCTTTTTCAAAAAGAGACTTAAGCAGTTTCTAATATTAAGCTTCCTCCTTAGCCTGCTGCAAAGCTTGGTAGCTTCAACCATCTTTTCTAGTTTTATTTCATAGCTTGTTTCTCCTCCCCAAAGCACATGACGAAACTGCACAATTGACAGGACTGAATCTAGCCTAAATACTCCTGACACAGGGAAATAAAACCACAGAGGGGTCTAGCTCTGCTAAACTCAATGTAGCTGGACTAGAAAGTGAGCACTATTCTCCTTCCACACCCTTTTCCAGCAACAGCCTTCCTTCTTTGCCTCGATGACTGAAGGTAGCTCCTGGATCATGGCTGTGGCTGGAAAAACCAGGAATTCAGTAGTGGGCTATCCAGAGCTCAAAGCTCTTCACCATTCATCTCATTTCTGACTTTTCATGTTGGTTTTCCAACAGATGATCCTTGCTGCGTCTGCCTTTCTCTCTCCACTAATTCCTTGTATATCATTAAATTTCAACCAAATGACAGGTCACACTTTCAAAGACAATCCCAAAGGCAGAAGATTAAGCCAAATGCCTGGAAAAAATCAAACAACCAAGTAAAGGAAAGAGGTCCTACTAAAGCTTTTGTGGAGAGAATCACATATGAGTATCTGGGAGAGGGCAAATTATGGGGAAGGTGGAATTGCAGATGGCTGGACGGGCCAGATCTGCCTTGCCCATAATTGTTTTTAATCCACTTAATGGTGTGCTCAAACATACAGTCAACAGGCTTCCCCAAGCTCCTCTTGTACAGTTCTTTTAAATTAAAACATCCTTGTCCTCTTATCATTATAGACATAATTTTTCTAAAATTCAGCAAAATCCCCCTACCTACGTATATTTCAGACTAGAGGATATATTTCTCTTTTTGCAAAGCTTTGTATTTTTTTTTTTGTTCTTTACATTACGAAATATTGGATAAAAGGATGCCTCTGAACTTCCCTCATGGAGTCTGAAACAAGGACATCAGGCTGCACTGCCAGTGAGCAGAGCTTTTATGGGAGGAGGGATGCTAGACCAGACATTCACATTAAGCTCCACTCAGTCACATGACAGTAATGTTTCAAGAGGTCTCATCTGCTGATCTTCAAAAATCTATTTTTTTAAGTCAAGTCAATTCACTTTATCTCATTGCATACTCTGGAGGAAGAGATACTTTAATGCCTTGCTGTGCAGTAACACAGGTAGTGATTGCAGCCTGTGCTAATGCTCAGCATAAGAGCAGAGAGACTGTAAATGTATGGATATGACTATAGAAGTGAAACTTTCATACAAAATTTACATGTGAGATTTTGAAGGTTTTAGGTTTTCACAGCATATTTTCAGTCACTTGTGTTTTAGCAGATTTTTTTTTCACATTGGTATAATATAAAGATAATGAAAAATCATGAACTTCATATTATGGAAGAATAATTTTAAGTTCCAGCCTTTAAACTTTATTTTAAAAAAAAGTGTTAAAAGTAGATCTTTTATGTAAGACTTTTGTAATTCACTTATAAGTGGTATTCAGAAGATTTTTTGTGTTTGGATGTATTTTACTCTTTTCTGGTCATCAAATAATTCATCATTCTTTTTCTCTTCTTAAGCTTTGAAAAAATGCAGTAGCACCACAGCCTTCCCTAGGCACATATTGCTTCAAGTAAACATCATAGAAAGAAAAGGGGGGAAAAAATTAAATTCTGGAATATCACTTACTATTGTTGTTTGCCCTCCAAATTAAAATATCCTTTCTGAGGAGGAAAAATGATGGATTCTTTCTATCAAAATTTTTATTTAGCATTTGTATAAATTATAGAAAAAATAACTCACATGCTTGGTAGGGTAAAAACTGACAAAAAAAAAGGAAATAAAAACTCTTATATTGTTTTTTAATATTAAGTTTTCCATACAACAATAACTGTCAGGTTCTGCAGGAAGACATAATTTTTCTTTACTGTTGGTGTATATGAAAATACATGCACAGCTTGCTATAAAAAAATTGTTTACTGGGACGGTTGGCATTTTGTATTTTCAAACTGACACATTAAATAATGACCATGGGAAGAGAAAAGAGAGGAGAAGAAAGAATTGGCTTTGTTTTCTTTCCCTGAACCTCCATACATCCCCTCCAACACACAACATGCTAAATAGTTTTCCACAGTAGTTTCAGAACATCTTAAGCTCTCTGCCTCAGTGTGTTACTTTGGAAATTTCTGTGAACTGAGAGATACCACTCAGCCTGTTAGGTATTTTGTGTATAATTTAGACTTTATATCTTCTTACTTCACACTTGCAGCATACCTCTGTGTTTTGGGGAGGGAGGCTGTGCTACAAGTGTTCACTGGTGAGTGGCTCTGAAGAAACCCATTCTTCCAGGCAAGCTAACAAACAAGACACTAGTGAGGATTCAGGCAACTGAGGCAGATGCTCAAGTGATGAGGCACACAGGAGGCTGCAGCTTTCTGCACGGGAATCCTTCCAGCCAGAGAAGGGATAAAACGAGGACAAAAGAAAGGAAACCTGCTTTCTCTCACTGAAAAGACAGTAAGTTCTGGAATGCTCTCCTAAAGGCAAGAGGATTTAACCTGGAAGTCTGAGTTTGTTTTTTTTCTTCACAAATCTGTTTTTATTTTCTGTGCTGCCTAGTGAGCTGTAGTGAGTCTTGCTGCAGCAGCATAAGACACGCATCTGCCTGCTCTATTGCTCTGCAGGTTATCAGTTTCACAGCAGAGCTGGCAGACACTTCAGCCAGGTAAAGAACGTGACCTTAGAAGAGGGAAGGAGGCCATTGAAAAGGAACTGAGCTAGGACACTGGTACAAATCAGGAGGAGGCAGATGGTCCCATGAAAGCCTGTCACGCTGCTATTGGCTGCGTGCATCCTGTAGCACTGCCCTGGGTTGTTGCAGGTGAGTACAACCAATCAAAGCTTGAAGAGCACAGTGTCATAATTTTAAAAAAACCTGTGTGTGGCATGCCACACCTGTGGGGTTTTTTTCTTCTGTCAGAGAACCTTAGATGCAAACAGCTTCAGGGCCTAGACTGCTGGCTTCCACCACACAGGGGTGTGTTGGGCTTGGGGCATGGCTTGTCTTTTCTATGAGATCTAGGCAGAATTTTTATATATTTGACCACATAAATGTTGTTGCTGAAATGTTCACTTTGTTAACATATAAATACAGTTCAAGACACACAGTGGCTGAAAGCTGCATGCCTATTCTTCTACATATTAAAAAAGCCTTCCATTAAAAGTTTGGTTTTTCAAGCCATATAGTTTGTGTTGTCTCAGACATCCACTCTAATTTCTTGCTCCAAAATGGTTCTAACCCAAGATTTAGTCAGGTAAATTCATGGGTTTTGTCCTCCATCCTTATTTTTTCATTGTCTTCCCATTTTCCTACTCTAGTCAGCTGCCCTTTTTATTTCATGCCAGTTTTTCCTGGTAACTTGCAAAATAGCAGGAAGCTCCTGATAACTCCTCCTAACTGTCCCATGCTGGTTGCTATGATCAGTCTCCTGGTTCTCTCTGCACTGGTGAAGCCCCAGCCATGTCTCAAAACCAGCTGTAAGGGACACAGCTGGTACCTGGGGAAGGGAGAGCACCAATTAAGAGTATGTAGCAAAGCCTTGAGGAAATGTGTGTCCACAGCGTTCACCCTCGCACATCCATACATCCATGAACCATTCTGGTACTAAGGAAAAGAGCCACATTCTTTTTATAAGTGGGAAACCCTCACATGTGACAGACCATGAAGGACATGATACTTAGTACCAGCAGATGGAGAAATGAGTGTCGCTATATGCAACATGCAGGTAAACAACACAGCATTAAACACAGAACAAGCAAGTACGGTGAAAGATTCAGACAGTAGAAATACAGGATTTCAGGCAAAAAAAAAACTGCTCCAAGCATGGTAACAGTATCTGGTTTTAATACCATATGCCAGCATGGTGGAAAAGAGCACATCCCTTGCACCAAGCAGAACTGGTCTTCTCTCACTTCCTCAGACCAGCAAGCATCAGCACTGTCTATAAAAGCACAAGTACCAGGAGCTTGCTATGAGTTTAACAGAAGTAGCGCAGCTTGTGGGAGAGAAGTGGAGATTCATTACAGGTGGGTATGCACCAGCCTGGCCACTTTTTGCCAAGGGCAAATATTTCTTTAGTTCTATGGTCATGAAGTTCATAGAAGCTGTAATGTGAGCAGAACATGGCACCTAGACAAGCCCTGCCCCTGCCTTTCATGCTGGAAGCAGCCTATCTGAGTGTAGTGCTTGCATTCACTTTCTCCCACTGTTCCAAGCTATCAGAAAGACTTTAAGGCTGTTTCTGCTTCATGCCACCTTCTTCTCCTCTCCCTCTGTTATACCATATTAACCAAATACCTTCTCTACACCATACTACTCTCTAAATTTTGTTTATACTTATTATTGTATTTTATTTTTTCCTTTTGAGGGTGGCTGAGGAAAGGAGGGGTGGAACACACAGAGATCATGTCAGACGATATCTCAGAAGTCAGTCAGTGTAACTAAAATCAGCATGAATACCAAATATTGAGTTATTTCAAAAAGCCTATAGTCAGGAAGCCTTTTTGAAGCTCCTTCAGTTCAAATTTGAGACCTTCATTTTGAAAAGGAAATTAAAAAAATAAAGGGCCTTTGAAGTAGAGGATGCAAGTCTTCATCTTACAGTGAAAATGTGGATTCTGTCATTTCAGAGACTAGAACCATGTCCAATGTGCTTTCAGAAAAGCTCTTCTCATGTTAAAACAATTTTTCTAATCCTTTCCTTTATCTTTCAGCCCTTAGTAGCACGTGCACCTTAAACAAAATTTATGTGCACTTATTTGATTAAAAGCTGCCATTTCTGCAGATTAAAATTTTCCAGAATGGTCTTATCTGCAGAAAAAGTAGTTCACGAACAATAAAGCTTGTTTGACACTTGGATTGCACCTGCAAATCTGTTTAACCTATGTTGGCTACAAATTCTTGTGCTATGGCTATGATTTTTTCTTAAATTTCTGCAGAAATTTGTGCAGAATCTTTGCAGTTCACATAACCCCCAAATGACAGCTGGCTTTGTATACAGAGAAAAAGCTTTGAGCACAAGAAAACTTATTTAGAAATTACAATGCTAATGCATAAAATAAAGCTCTCTGGGTTCTCAAGTGTCTTCTTAGTGTCCTCATTATGAGGAATGTCAGAGACTTTAACAAAACATTTATTTTCAGCAATATGTCAAGGTCTGTATTTCCCCACTGTAAGGAAATTATCTACTCAGCTTTCTAAAGTGTACTGGCTTCCTGTGTGTAAGTCAGTGGAAGCCATGCTAGCTACAATGAATAGGTATAAAGATGTCATGTAAGCAGGATTCTTAGATGTTTTTCAAACACATACCAATAAAAATAATACACTTAAAAATAAATAAAAGGTTTCCTGATGAGTTTTATATTTTGCTTTTTATAAAATGTTCCCCAAAACTGTAAAGTGGTTTTAATCATAATTTTAGTGCAGCTTCTTAAAAACCTTATGCAGCCATCTCAAACTTTTCTATAATGCATTACTGTCAGGTTTAATGTTTTGTTGCTGAACAGTAATGTCTGATTCAGAAGCACAAATGCATATCGACTTGATGATGCAAAGATTTAAGCAAGGCTTCTTCATGATACCAAGTTCCCATAACATAATAAAAAGAAATCTCAGACATCCTTTATGAGTACAGAAGGTGTCTGGGAAAGTCATAAAAAGAATATTACTGTAAAAAAGACAAGGATTTCATAGTGTTCAGCCAAACTGCACCATTTCAATTTAAATGAACATTTGTATATGAGTGTTCTACCCTAAATAAAATATTTAATGTCTGAACACTTTTTGCCAGTTTTCCACTAATTTTTTTTTATCCTATCCTATAATGGATAGAATGCCCACTTTATGACCTTCTCAGGGCTTGCTGCAAAAGACTTTAGAAAGAGTCCTACATCTCCAGGTCAAAAGACCTGACAGGAGAAAGATGTCTGTATGGCAGTAGTAGATATTGAATTTTTTTTGTTGAGCTTCATTAACTAATAGAAGAGGAAGATATTTTGCTGTAGACACTCAAGTGCTCAGTTCTCCAAAAGCAAAAGTCAGTAGGTGCAATAACCTGTTCTCTGAGCCAACAGGTATTCAAAACCTATGATGTCAAAAGTTCAAGATAACTTAATTGCACTTCTTCTGGTAGATTTCTTCTTCTCCATTACTTTATATGAATTTATTTGTGAAGTACTGCCTGACTTTCAGGATTTATTAAATAAAGGGAACGTACCCATGTCGAGGTTTCTGTTGTGCAGAGTGAGTAGTATGAATGCCATTGCTGTATGATGGCTGTTAAGTGGTCAGCAGCACCCAAAAGAATGCCTATTGTATTGCTGTCTTGATTTTGCTGCTCACTCAGCATTGCAAGGGGAGTATGGAAATCTTTTTGTAGCTCAGAGACATCTGGTAAAATCCTGTGGTCTGTCTTCATTTAGCTTGTGGTGCCTTTAAAACATTCCTCCAGATGAATGAAGACAGCACAAATAAAAAATCGATGTTGTGTTAGGGCTGTCTGTGCATTGCAAGTGCAGCACATGCATCAGTGATATTATTTAACTGGCAGCTGTATCCAGACTGTGTTGCATGGTTCTGTTACTCTAGGATGCCTGTTCTTAAAAAGCCCTATGGATTTAAAACAGATAGCATATTACACTGCATTTAAAACAAATAGCACATCACAGATCATTAGATGTGTCATATTGTAGCATTCTCTGAGGGTTTTTGATTAGAGTTTCCAGTTAAAAATGGTCTATACATTAAAAATTGACTGGTTACTGAAAAAAAAGTGACTATTTGGAAAAGAAAAAAAAAGCAACAGTATTTCAGGGTTATCTTTGTCACTCTCCTGCTTACTATTTTAGGAAACTAAAACCCAAGAAACCAATCAAAATCTTGTAAAGGCCATCCAATTATCCCCAAATAACTCATTAAAAAGATTCAAGAAAGTGTTAATGTAACTCTACTCTAATAAACATTGAGATTTTCCAAATATATGGAATACATTCTAAAATGGTAGTTTGAAGCCTTGAATCCACAGGGTACAAAGCTTTCCTCAGTGTACATTTTGGTTCTTACAGTGAAGCCTGGATGGAGTCTTAAATTAATTTTGTCTACCTTAATACTTAGGTTTTAAAGGCTTTCAAAATCCCTAAACTTAAAAACAATCCTTGTTAGGAATCAAGGGAATGCCAGTAAAGACAGTGAAAACAAGTATGGTTAACAGATTGATAGATTCACATCTGGGTCTGAAATAAACTGGTATAAGGTACGAATTTGTATAAACTACACAGTTGAGATTCTGGCCCTTTATTTTCAAAGTCAAAAGAAGAAAAGCAATGCGGGAGAACTGATGTGATAGAGCAGAAAAAAAAGAGATATTTTAAGGGCTAAGTTTCTTGCCTGCAGAGTAAATCACCCTCTATATCCTTAAGTCATTGACTGCACCTTCCTTTTGCGAGGTGATCTTTCTTGCCTGTTGCAAAGTTTGAAAAAGGATGGATTGCTCTAGCTGATTTTGCACCAATTCTGTCCCGAAATCTTAGCCATTATGTGTCCTACCTGCAACAAAAGACAAAATGCCACTTCCTGGCATAAAATGGTATGTGTTTATCCTCACCCTTATATGATCTCTCTCTTTCAAAATAGCTGTTAGATAATGGTTCCAGAAGATAGGATAGAAACTCTTCTCAACCCCCTGTGGAGTTTCAAGATTTTTCTCTGATTCCATAGCACAGGAGCCTCTCCAGGGAATGCCTTCACAATGCTAAGAGTGGGACAGAAATTGCTGCAGGGGGGTTATGTGCAAGGGGAGGCTCCAAAACAAGCAAAGAGGGCCAGATGGGACAGTGCCAAAAGTTCACAGAATTGCAGTACTGTAATGACAGCCTTTTGAGGAAAGGGGTAAAAAAAAGAAAAAAAAAAATCTCTTCATCAGAAGAGAGATATCAAATTAAATTATTGAAATGGTGCAGCCTGTGTTTTTTGCCGTGTCCAATACCTTGGGAATCTATGGGGAAAAAAACTTAAAAACCTATCTAAAACTTAGCACAAATCCTACAGGAGGTGGAGAGTCAGGGAAGTGCAACAATTGAGAAATTGCCTTATTTTCATTTTCTAGAGGTACTCTGAGGAATTTGTAGGGACTGTAGTCTGTATTCAGCAGGGCTTCCCAGGTATAAATGTAATAAACCAAATAGTTCTTCCATCAGTTATTTCTTCTGAGCAGTCTTCCGAAGAGAGTGCTCTGTGCACGAGGGAATTTCTGTAATAATTACTCCTGAGAACCCAGTGGAATAAGTGGTAATTACACTATCTAAACACAGAAATAGATCCCTGTGCCATTAGTTCCAGAGCTAATAGGAAACCTTACTCCAAATTTCTAAGCTTTTCTTAGTATTCATAATCTTCCAGCACCGCAAGATTGAAGGGTTGCACAGACTCTGCAGCTTATAAGAGCCACCTGTCTCATAACTGGTATAATAAACAGTTGCTGTACCCTTGGGTTCCTTTCCTCAGCTGCGGAGTAGGGGCAGCAGATGTTATGCAAAATGAAGTCCTACGTGATTATGGGATTGCTCAAAGGGCCATAATACCAACCCACCCCCAAGAGAATGAGTCAGTCAAGCAAGCTCAAATACTATTCCTATTTCCTATTAGTACAAATGGAAATCATAACACAGTTAGTAAACCATGCCACCAAATGGAGGCAAAGAGCCAGATGCAAAACTGGCAGAAGAAATTGATACCTGTGATGGTCTGAGAGATCATATGTAGTGTACCAAGGAGAAAAACCGTACCACCTGGTACTTTTGCCAAGCTAGAGGGTCTCAGGAAGAGGGAAAATGGTGAAAAAGCTAAAAGGCAAACTGAGATCTTGGAGACAGTGTGTATTATTTGTACTATTATTCTAGAAGGTCTACTCAGAATCAGTTCACAACATTCTAGTCCTTCATAATTATGTATTAACTTTCACACTTCAGAAAAATTGTTCATTTCATCGTAGAGACTTGCTGAATCAAAGATTCTAAATTTATTTTTATGCCTTGGACCAAGGCACCAAAAATAAACTCTCTGTCTGCTCAGTCTCTAAATATAGCCAAGAATTAAGATATTCCTGCTTCTGCATCCTAAATAATCTAATGGAATCAATTACTGTTTGGTGTAGATGACATCTGGTATTTGCAAATAAAACATGAAACATGAAATCCAACCAAAATAAGCATGAAACTAAAGTTTCCAGCCATCCAGCTACATCCTCAGTAAATGTAATAGTTTTGCTTCACAGGGTGGATTTTTCATATTTCTTATAAACTTAATTTTAAAGCTCTCTGAGAGAAAGTAACACAAACAGAACAGGGCTGATGACTTTGACTTAAGCTACTGGTTAAGCTGGTGAGCACTTCATGTGTACACTGAGAACACTGTCCCATTGCTTGGAGTTTCAGCTTCATGCTTTTATTGAGCAGAATACCAGCCAAGCAAAATCACTTTCTTTGTACCATGAGACACAGCAAGGTTCAGAATGAACACCAATGTCAGCTGTGGAAAGGAGAGAATCTGAAATGGATTAAATGCAAATTTTTCCCACTGTGGGAGTAAGACCTTTCCCCATTATATTTCACAGCTAAGGATAGTCCCACTATATAGTACCCATGTTTACAACCCATTTCAAAATATATCCCATTGTAGCACTTTGCTGGCATTGCAATTAATGCTTTATTCTGCTAGAGCCAGAGTCTCCTTGGATGTACATACAGGATTTGGGGATGTTGCTTGCTCTTTCTTCCTTTCTTCCTTCCTTAGGAAAAACAAATTTTTACTGTGAGAGCAATGAGGCACTGGAAGAGGTTGCCAAGAGAAGTTGTGGGTGCCCCATCCATCCCTGGCAGTGTTCAAGGCCATGTTGGGTGGGGCATTGAGCAATCTGGTCTAGTGGAAGGTGTCCCTGCCCATGGCAGGGAGATTGGAACCAAATGATCTTTCAAGTCCCTGCCAATCCATTCTATGAGTCTGACTCTATGATTCTTTTCTTTCTTTCTTTTATCTGTTCTGTGTTTTTTTTGTTTTTTCAAATACAGCCTAAATAGATAAATATAACTTTACCTGCAATCAAGAACTGCCCTCTTCCTTCACCAAATTCTTCACCAAATAATGCATGGCCAGAAAGGGGATGGGTTATGTGCCTCTCCATACTCCAGAGCTGTTAAGATATAGCAAAGCAAGCAGTTCTGCTCTAAAGACTGGCTAGACTGGCTCTGAGCAGCTTTGGAGGAAGCCATTTCTCCTGAAATGCTCTACAATGGAGAGCCATATTTCCTCACAATTCTGTGTCCTGCCAAACTTGCAAACCTCTGAAACAGTTGGCCATGGTAGTTCATACCCAGAGATGAATGCTGGAGGCTTTTCAGGGGTTGAGATTGCCGGTCAGGATTAAAGATGTGTACCATTCCTGTGAAACCTTACTTCTGACTGTCCCTCTCTGCCATATTCTCTGTGTTGGGGACTGCAGTTGCAGATTTTACTTTTCTACAGCTGCATAATTCCCACCCATTTCCCCATCACTTGCTGACAGTGTGAGCAGGAATGGAAGAAAGTGGTCCCCACATTCTCTTTGCCTGCCTGTGGTTCAGTTTTCTCCCCTGCTCTTTCCAAGTGCTTGCATCTTCCCAAGGTAAATGAGAAAGTCACTTGAAGCAAGTTAAACCTATTTTTTTTCTATTCCCTCTAGATTAAATTTCAATCATGCCTATTCTTTTATCAAATTCACCAGGTCCGTATACAAATGCTGCTTCCAACACAGAGAAAGGGGACAGCTCAGGTGAGGGAATGAGTGACTGTGAGCTGTGCAGGAGAAAAGGGAGAGGGATATTTATTTTAGTGGCAGCAGCATCTTGTGGTGTGGTAAAGTTTTTGTGAAACTATAGCAAAGTCACCTGTCCTTTTTATTATAGTGCCACATATTCTAGCCATAGTACATTTTATATCTATATATAGCTAAAATGGTGAAAAAAATGCTTGACTTCAGGTACACAGGTGGAATGAATTGGATTACAGCCCAACAAATCCCTAAATATGGATAACTTCCTGGTTTCTGAAACTAATAAATTTTGTTTGGTTTTTTTTTTTGTTGTACAACTATTTCTAGAATCACTATCTTACTTAAAAGAAACGAACATTCCATTTGAAAATATCTGGCTTTAATTCCTTTAACTACAGTCATTGCACTTGCTGAAAAAGATACCAATTCACAGCATGACACAGCTGTCTATGAAATAATTTAACTGCATCATGCACAGTCAGCAGAAGTTCTGCATTGTAATTTGGAGAAAAAGACTTCATACTGTCACTTACTCTCTGAGCTACATATTATGCTTCAACAATTTCCCTTCCTTCCTATGTATTGAAAAAATATGGGCAGTTACAGTTACACCAGAGCATCCCTTTTTAACTCCAGAGGTTTGCATTTGACATGAAAAAAAAAAAGGCGTGCGTTTTTTTTGCATGTCATTTTAATTTTCAAGAGCAGCTATAAACCATAAGTCATATCAATGGCATAAGCAGGTGCGACTACCAGTGACAGTTAAATGATTCTTCATTGTTTGATTTGACCAAACACTACAAAAATTACTTGGTTCTACTCAGTGACAATATACATGGAAAAGGTAGCTATGCAAGAAGCCAAAATAACCACCAACATTGAGTTTTAGAATGTGGGTTTGAGTTCTGAAGCTTAGTATCCTCACTGTGTGTGGTTGTGTGTAAGCTGTCTGGAAGGAAACTATTGCAGAATAAAAACCTTGGGAGTTTTAGCAACCATGTAAATGATAACTCTCACAGCTGCTGCTTGAGTGCATGTAGAAGTGGCATGTCTCTTGTTTGCCTGTGCATGGTGTACCCAGGTGGCGAATCAATCAGATTTTGCTTTTCCTCAGCCCTCCTGGTTGTAGCAGGATGTCCTGGGGGTGTGGAGCACAGTGCATGCTGCTCACACCAGGCCATCTCTACCCACTTCTGTTTTAAACCAAGCTCCTCCCCACAGTAATCTGTTAGTACTTTTTCAAAGGCAAAAGTACTAAATTTTACTCTAATTTATATGTGTGGGAAGCTTAAAGTTCTTGTAGAAAGATGTGAGCCATTAGAAGGATCCTGACATTTAAACCTTCCTAAATAATGTAACTTATCAGTAAATGTTTAACTTCTTTTGGAGACTAGATAATGCATGGTATACTACTTCCAGCTGCATGCTTTAAGTCACTGGGAGGAAAAAAATCTTGGCCTAATAAAATCTAGGAAAAACTGGCAATGAGCAAAAAAGATCTGTGACCAGAAAATAATCTCAAAGGTGGAAAAGTATTTTATAAATACATATTTATTATTAATTTTATTTACCAAGAATATCTTAAGTAGTAAGCCTCTCAGTTATGACATATAAAAATCTTGGCCCTTACCAGACAGCTGCCCTCAATATAATATCACTTACATCAATTTCATTGGTCCAGCATAGACAGAAGAAGTCAAAAAAGTAAAAAAAATCCGTTTCCAATTCATGTTGAAGGTGAATAACCATCCTGCTGTATTTTTAGCTGTATATTTAGTACAATGAAAACAGCTGTGATAGTCCTATGGTAAGGAGCAAGGCAGTCTCTCCCAAGTGCTACAAAAGCTGGATGGCTTGCTGCTAAAAACACTGATAATAAACAGCTCTTTGAGTCCAGCCAAAGCAGTAAGAACGGGCGTGATTCAGCGGCACAGGAGCGTAAGCGTGTCACTGAGATGTGCTCTTCTGGAAACTGCGTTTAACACAGTGGATCTGTTTCTTGGCTAGCTCAGTTGATGGGCACGTGCTTTTGTTGCCATGTGCTGTGAGAACCAGTTTAATCGGGCATTGCTGTAGAAATGTGAATGTAATTTATGACGGTCTGTAGTAATTCTGTACATCTTTATGTCTGTGTTCTTATAGCCACTTGGGCACTGAAGTAGCTGAAATGAGAAAGAGGCAGCAGTCACAAAATGAAGGAACATCAGCTGTGTCTCAAGCACCTGGAAACCAAAGGCCCAACAACACATGTTGCTTTTGTTGGTGCTGTTGCTGCAGCTGTTCATGGTATGTCCTGTAGTATATTTGCTTCCATATCCACCACAGGTAAACAATGAGAATGGAAAGCACTGGGAACATGTTAACTTCTGGGAGAGGAGACACAGTTTAACTTTTCACTTAAAAATTTGATTTAAATATTCCCTGATTTGATTGGACATCTTGTGATGGGGAAGAGGAAAGAATAGTAAATCCAAGCTATATTTATCCTACTTAAGCCATAACTAAATGAGGAAATTTCAGTTGTAAAACTTGTATTTGTGAGTGAAAAACTCAATAATGAATATTTTATAGCTGGCATTCAAAACATTTTTTTTCTGCTTGTACTTTTGATAGTGCAGTTCTCTGCATTCAGGAGAATAAAAAGGAGATGGTCATAAATGTGAATATGTGGTGTCCTATTATATTACTAATATAAATTCCATAAATCTGAAAACATGAGCCTTAAATTCCACTTTTAAATGGAGTGGCATAATTTTAGCGGCTGCTTGTCCCTTCCTCAACAAAGTGTTCACTTCTAAAGTCAAAGATTTAAAGTCAGTTTCAGAAATAGCTTTAAATTCTCAGTGTCTTGAGATGCATCAGGTCTTTATTTCTTATTTTTATGAACACAGTATTGAAATATAAGGTAAATGACATGCAGTACTTTTCAGAGCCTGTGCATCATATTAACCAGACAGTTCAGTTTTTTGGAGTCACCATTCCTCTGTGTATCTGTGTTATTTTCACTTCAATCACCCATCTGGCCCCAGTCTAAAACCTGAGGCTATTTTCTTGAGTATATTTAAAAATACATACCTGTATATATGCACTAGGAGCAGGTTTTTTTCCAAGATACTGCCACGTCCTGGAGGCAGTGGCAGGGTGGACCTGCCTTAGCTGTTACTTCCAGTTTCACCAGAAGGCAGAGTATACTTGGAGCAAGGATGAGCCAGAGCTCATATTTTACCAAGTTACTTTGCACTATGTTCAATCCATATTGAGAAATAGGTAGAAGTGTATTAAACAGTAAAGAGAAGGTGTTTTGTCACTTTTCTTTCTGCTCTGGGACAAGGGCACAATATCAGCTATACTGTTACAGGCCAGAGATTCATTTACTTCAGTATCCCATTTCAGGAAGTGACCTTTATCAGATGCCACAAGATAAGGATAAAACAAGTAGTTATCAACCTCCTCAAACTACCCACAGTAAAACACCTCACAACTACTGTCAGTCTGCAACTTAGGGATTTCCTGGCCCAGAGTTCCTTTTTGTGTGGTTTATAGACCTTGGTGGAATTTTCTTTCCTTAATTTGTCAAACCATTTTCTGAAGCGACTTCCTAAACTCATCTAAAATTTTGGCACCCAGGGTTTCCTCTAGCAATAAATTCTACAATGGGCCTGTGTACTCCCTTTTATTTGTGTTAACCTACTAGAAATTAATTTCATTTGATGCTTCCTTGTTCTTATGTGAAGAACAGTGACTAATCATTCCCAGGATGGTCAAGATTTTACAGAGCTCTCTCATATCTCCCTTCAGCTGTTTTGTCTTCCACAGTCTTCTCTATTCTAATCTCTGTGATACAGAAACTGACCCAGATCATGATTTATCCGTATCTGTCCTATTTCCTCACCTACCTTGTGTCTCTCTATGTACCTTTCTTATTCTACTATTTCCTGTCTGTGTGACTAGATCCGCTTTTGTGGTTGAGACATGGGTGCACCATGTTTTGTGTTTGCTCTTGAGTTTTGTTACTAATTCCTAGCACTCTGCTTATTTTTTAACAGCCCCAGAGATGATGTTTTCGTGGAATTATCCACCCTGAATACAACATCTCTTTCCTGAATGAAAATAAAGCCCATCTTTGTGCATGTGCAGCTAGGGTTGGCTTTTGCCTTGCATGCTGGAATATCAATAATATTCATAGAATATCAATAATATTCATGTAATATTAATAGTATTCATATAATATTAATAGTATTCAATAAAATATCCATCTAATTTCTAAAACTTAATGACAACTGATTTCATTTTTTAAGCATGTTGCAACTCAAGAAATCTTAAATTTGACAATGATACTCTATTTTGAAGCTCTTGTGACCCTTGGAGTGCTTCTAGTCCTTAGAAGGCAATACCATTATATATGTAAACAGCTTATGCATCTTAAACCTAAAGTAGAGTAATTATTGATTTAAAACATAGGACGTACCTTCAGCCACTCTAGTAAATTTTTTTACTGTCTTTCAGGGTTTTTCAGGGCTTCAAGTTGGGATTTTTCTTTGCAAAGTAGATTAGACAGAGCATGGAGAAATCCTGTTAGCTAGTTTTCAAGATCAAGTCAAATAAGTGATCAAAGGAATAGTTACATCACTCATGTTTGCTAAAATCAAAAAGACAGAAAAGGTGATGTAATAAGTATTTTCCAGCTTTAACTTCTAAGATTCTGTAGTAGAAACTCCATTAGAAGAAAGATGGGACAAAACTTTGAAAAATGCAGTATGAAATGTTTCAGAATCTCAGTTAAAATTAAGTAACTGATTGTGATGCCAAATTTGTTTTGTAAATCAGAACTGTCCGGGAAGAGTACAGGTTATTGTTCTTGCCTCAGCTGTCTACACTAAAAAAATTACAAAAATAATAACTTTTTAAAAGTAACTAACTTTATTATTCTCTCATACATAGGGGATTCTAGCTAATTAATTCTCTAGGGTAGTTCTCTGTAATAGAAAATCCTAATCAACAATTGTAACAGGTTCTCTGGACCTAATGTAATTACATGCTTTCCTTAGTTCCGCAGGTCTTTGTATTTGAGTAACATTAATTTCTCAAGAGATACCTGTCTGGAAATGTTGCTGGATTCATTAATGGGGAAGGCAATGTTCTATATAGATTAGAATTTTCTTCAGCTTTTTCCACCTATGTGTGACTGATGATAGCTCTTACATCACTAACCACCTATTGCCTCAACTTCTTCACCATTCACAGAAATGGGAGGAGTATGTGCAGATTTTATTAAAAAATGTTCCCTTTTTTACTGTTCAAAGAGTTAGTTCAGTAGTTCCTATATCCAAATAAATCATTAGAATTCTGAAAATATCTTTTGTGAATCATGTGGTGCTTGTTTTCTTCTGTTCTACCCCATGTTAAAATTAGAATAGGCATTAAGTGTTCTGTTTGCACAACAGCATAGGCAAATATTCACACCTTTGTTTGGGGAAATAGTATCTTGCCTAATAGACACTTGTTAAGAGCAAAATATTAGAGAAATTATTTGGTACATCTTATTAAAACCCTTTTTTTTTTTTTAATATATCTTTCTTAAAGATAACAACTATTTGAAGGACTTCTCTAATGGGATAATCCTTGTAGGTAGCTCAGCCCCAGGCAGATGCTTACTCACTCCTCACCAACAGGATGGAGAAGAGAATCAGAAAAGTGAAAGCAACAAAACTCTTTCATAGAGATAAAGAGTTTAATTGATAAAGCAAAGCTGTGTGCACAAGTAAAGCAAAACAAAAAAGTCATTCACAGCTTCCCATCAGTTCAGCCATGTCCTGGAAAGCCATGGTCCATCACATGTTACAGTGACTTGGGGAAACAGATGTCACAACTCTCAACCTCTATCCTTCCTTTTTCATCCACAACTTTTATTATAGATCCCAATGTCATNCTTTTTTTTTTTTTAATATATCTTTCTTAAAGATAACAACTATTTGAAGGACTTCTCTAATGGGATAATCCTTGTAGGTAGCTCAGCCCCAGGCAGATGCTTACTCACTCCTCACCAACAGGATGGAGAAGAGAATCAGAAAAGTGAAAGCAACAAAACTCTTTCATAGAGATAAAGAGTTTAATTGATAAAGCAAAGCTGTGTGCACAAGTAAAGCAAAACAAAAAAGTCATTCACAGCTTCCCATCAGTTCAGCCATGTCCTGGAAAGCCATGGTCCATCACATGTTACAGTGACTTGGGGAAACAGATGTCACAACTCTCAACCTCCATCCTTCCTTTTTCATCCACAACTTTTATTATAGATCCCAATGTCATATGGAATGGAATATCCCTTTGGTCAGTTGTAGTCAGCTGTCTCAGCTGTGTCTCCTCACAGCTTCTTATGCACCCCCAGCCAGTGACAAACCCACTGACAAGGCAGTGTGAGAAACAGAGAAATCCTTGATGCTGTTCAGTGACTGCTCAGCAGCAGCTATAACATTAATGTGTTATCAATATGTTTTGGTCAAAAATCCAAAACATAGCACCATAAGGATCCCTGTAAAGGAAATTAACTCTATCCCAGCCAGACTCAGTACATCTATTGGCACTGATAATTGTCAGGACAGTAAATTGCTCCGTTTACAGGGACAAAGCAAGACTTATTACCAAGGTTTGCTCAGATTGAAAAAAGAGATTAACAGGACTGTTAAGATGGCTATTTTATTTTAATAAGTATGCTCATGATGTTGCCCAACTAGTTTAAGCTCTGAACTTGTTTCTGAGTACAAGTAGTGAAGGAAACACTCATCCTCCTCAGTGGAAAAAAATAAAGTGCTTCTGAAGTTCCCAACAGGAAACACTTGTCCCCTTACAGCAGAAGCAGATGATACATCCCTGTGAAGATCTTCTCTAGACCTTCCTCTCTTCACTGGGCAGACATAGACCTTAGGCACTCATTTCAGGAAGACTGCCTAATTAAAGTAGCTAACAGACAAGTACCAGTCATGTACCTCTGGTCCTGGACTGAATCACCTTATGTCTTAAGCTTTTGCAAAGCTCCATTTCAATAGAGGACAGAAGAATGTACTTCTTTACGAGGCATAATTTCAATGACTTGGGCAACCTGAGACTTGCAAAATTTGCAGTAAGTCTTCTAACATGACAGTCAATAATTTCCTCAATTACGCTTTCTCCAGAGAGTTGCCCGTTTAGTACTTAGAGCTGTGACTTTATAGTTTTGAGCTCAGTTTGATGAGTTAGAGGAATAAGCCTGCTATTTCTCCTCCCCAACCTTATTTAGAAATCCATTACTCCAGCTTCCTGAGCAGACATGAAACTAGTTGTTTTCTTGCAAACGCTTGTAAATTACATTCTTCAAAAAAACTCTTCAGGCACTAGCACAGGGAGGCTGGCTTTTCTGCCAGTTTTACTTTGCTTTCTCCTTTGTCTCCTACCCAGAGCAGGAGTAATATCTTTTTATTCCCTCTTTCATAAGGTGCTCAGTGAATTTGAAAATGGGACACTGATGCCCAATAATCTGTCTCCTTTTACTGTGCACAGAGGGCTCAGAAGGGGTCTGACATCTACCCTGGAAGAGACCTTAGCAGCATGGCAGTCTGGGGGACATGAAAAGGCTTCCAGGAGATAAGTGAAGATGATCACTTAGCTTCACTTGTAGCTCAAGTGAAGTGAGTGAGCTGAAAGGCCTTTACCCAAAAATGTAACCATTAAAACAGCTGAAGACTTGTGGAAGAGAGTTTCCCACACACGAGATCCCAGGGAAGATAGGGTATTTGCCATCTTGGCAGTAAACAAGAGTTGCTCTTGGCAAGAAGCCTCTCTCCTCAGTTCTTATAACTTGTCTATGACTGCTGTGAGTTACTCTGAAATGTCTTCTTGATGATGTTGCTACACAAATATTTATCTTTATTAAAGGGAACATTTTCCTTGCAAGAGTTTCACAGTTTACTTGTGCCTACAAGAAAATATTTCTGTCACATGCCATGAATATGAAATGGCAGACACTGTTCTAAGAACAATTTTAAATTGCATTAACACTTGTTTTCTATGGGGTTCAGTGTTTTCCTCCTAATAAAAAGTGTGCTCTAAATGAAAAAAAAAAAACAACAAAAACCCCACTTTTTTTCTTTTTTTTTTTTTTTTGCACTTCCCACCTCTCTAGTACTTTGAGAAGAATAACATTTTCCTGGCATATTCAATTGTGCCAAGGCTTTGCATGAGTCTATACAAGAAAAAAAATTAATGAGATACATCATAGCCACATGTTCATAAGTATGTCAAAAACAAAATCCATATCCTTTTTCCCATGCCTGTCTGCAGCAGAACTTTTAGACTAGGAGCAGACTAGAGGTGGACTGGTACAAAAAGGTCACCCAGGCTCCAGGATTTTGTTAAAGCTTCTGGCAAAAAAGAAAGTCTTTATCTTTGAAACAAAAGCACTGATTTTGAAAAATGTATTTTGGCTTTTAATTTTGTTTTTAATTCTTTTCCTCTCTGAAACTCAATTCTCTGTGTTTTACCTTTTTATCACATCACATCTGTAAAAAAGCGAATATGGAAAAGTGCATTCAGGAATTTTTTCACTCTAGTGCAGAATACAGAAGTGCAGGCTACTGTACTCTATTTTACTGAAATAGAAGGTGATATTTTTAAAAATATTTAATGGGAAAAGATGTTCCAATCTGAGCCTTTTTATACTTTAAAATATCACAGAACACGCTTGCATTTTTACCACTTGCTATTGCAGAGGTCAAAGATGAAAACATTCCATCTCTTTCCCGGAGAATAATTTATTCTGAGGGAGAAAAGGCTTAGGAACTTGTGCTTTGTGCAACTATGGGACAGCATCATCTGATTATCAGAGTGCAATGGGCAGTACTGGTGCTTTCTTAGGAAAGTAGCTCCAGTTCTTTGATCGGTAGTATTTAAAGCTGGATAAAATCCATTATCTGTCTTGTCACACAAGCTACTGAACATGATATTAATGAAAATCAGTCTTAAATCACCTTGTCTTTAAATCCACATATCCTCAGTGCTGAACCCATGAGAGAAAGCTGGCAGACATTCCTGTTGTTGATGGAATGCACCATGGGGTGAGTGTGGACTGAGGATTCAAATATCTAGTCCTCAGAAATGGGCCTCTCAAGGCTCCCTGAGATACTTAAAATAAAAGAATTAAGTTCTCAGCATTTGTAAAAATAATCAGAATACACACTAAAAATAAATAGCTTGTCAAGCTGGTTCTTTTCATACTTCTGTAAGTTAACAGTGCTTATTAAATACTACCCAAGAAAAGCATTTCTTTTCCCTTTAAAGCAAAAGAAAAGGATGATCTCTAAACTGAAAAAAAAAATCAGAGCAGGGAAGCATGTCTTCCTAATAAGTATGAAATTTAATAAGCTCTTTCTGCTTTACAGTTAAGACAGGGGAAGTGATTTTGCTGGAAATTTATGGAAGTTTACATCCTCAGGGCAGGCTGGAGACAGGTGGCTCTGTGCATGCTTGTTTACACAACTCTCCTAGGGCAACACAGCCTGACTTGCCAACCTCTGGGCTTGTACCCTTCTGTGACACTGGTCCAGATTGTCAGTGTTAGCCTAATAATTCCTGGAAGCCTGCTCTCTCCCTGAGCCAGACCACAAATTTATCTCATATGGGATTCAATACACAGCTCATCTCAAAGCTTCAGAGCTGGCAAGTAAAGGCAGGTTTGACCACTTCTTACACCTCCTGTTGAAGCAGATGTGAAATGCTGCCTTTTCAAAAGAGGGTGGCACATTTCTTTGCCACAAGGTGTAAAGGTAGGTGGGCTCACAGATGTGCTAACTGCTCCTAACTACTAGTCTATAATTTTTCCTGCATCTGCTTCTACAGAGTAAGATGTGAATGCAGGAAAATAAGATGTTTCTGTCAAACCAAAAGGACTTTAGAAATAACATTTACAGAAAACAAAAATTTAATGTAAAAACAACTAAATGAAGCTCAAAGTTAACCTGTTCAATGTCATGAGAACCTGCCTTGGTCACTATGGAGCCCTCTTCTGAATCAATCAAATATATCTCACCTCCCCTCATCAAAAATCAGGCACAAAATTCCTTAATCCAAGCCAATGCAGCACCTTTTGTCTTCTTTCTTCTTCTCAGCCTCTTGCCACATACCTCCAAACTCCTGTTGGAACACATGCTCTTGCACAGCCTTGGAGTAGGGGCAAGGACAGTGAGCCACCAGCTCCTACAGCAGAAAGGGGTTTCCACAGGAAATTTGCCAAGAAGTAGATTTTATGCAGGCCATTGCTTTCTGGGACATGTAAAGTAAATTAAAATCATGACCTTCTCTGGGAGAAAGCTGTAAGCTACGCACTGCGTTTATTTTGGCAAGTGGTGCAAAGGGGTAATCAGTAAGATGCTGCCAGTCTACCATGAAATCATGGTGGAAGCACAAAGACACACAAGACACTACACAGACATTCAGCATATATAAATAATTCTGAATTAGTTTCCAACCAAGAACTCTGGTTGGAAAAAACTTTTAACACTGTAAACTAAGTCCATGCAAACTGATAAATGTTTCTATTTTCAAAGGTATGAGGAAAACTTGTTTCTCCCCATAATAAAATAATAAAAATAGAAGGCTAATGCGAGGAGTGGAGCGACAGCTTCTTCTGCAGCTGGTCTGTTAACTTTCATCACAAGCCAGTGTATAATCCTCATTAACATCAAAATCAGCCCTGGGCTTTCTGTGCCAAGCTTTCCTAGTGTCAAGATTTTATTCTTAATAATTTAAACTTTGAAAGTTCATTTCATTTTGAGAAACAGATGGAGGCTCATGTGTTTACTGATATTTTTCCCCATCTGTGATAACACAAGCAGGTTAGAGAATGAGTAGACTGTAAACATAATAGACTAGCAAATTTTAAATAAATGTTTCTGAAGATTCACAAATAAAATGCAGATTCCTTTGTGTGTAGTACTACTAAGATACAAACCCCTGATCAGTCTAACTGCAGAAAATAGTCCTATTACAAGCACACATTTCTGTAAAGAAAATTACAGTGAAAAAAATCAGAACTGCAGTTCTTCTAAATTGAAAAATAAATACATGCTCAGAGGGGATTTGGGATTACACAAGGCTCATTCTAATTCTGTGGTGCAAAAGATACCAACAGTTGCTCCTTAGAAGGAGAGAGCAGACTAAATCTAGTTAACTTTAGAAAATGATCTTGCTTCTGTCCTGGCACAGCACACAAGAGTGTATTCAGGGACAACTGCTCTTGAGGAGACTGGAGGGACAGAAAGCAGTGGCAGACTCACTTCCACTGGTGAAAAGCAGCTTGATGCCTCCTCTGAGGCTGTTTAAGAGATGGATTGCTTCAGAGCATCAGCATCTTGGCTCTCCCTCACCCCTCATACCCGTTTCCCACCTGCCTGTGCCAAAATGCTGTTCAGCTTGGTGTCTGTGGAACACTGGCTGGAGGAAGATTCATAATGTCATGACAGATTTTCTGTCACCAGAGCACAGCTTGACTGTTGCTGTGGAGAAAATAAAAAAACATAAGGAGTGCTGAGAATGCCTGAGTCCAGCTTATGCTGTGAATTACAGATATTAGGAGTTTGGAGCCTTTGAAATCTCCCCTGACAGGGTTTGTGCTGCTTTTGGTTTTCTTATGGCAAATTTGCAATTAGATATTTACACAAAGATGCATTAACTCAGAAGTCCATGGAAAACCACACAAACAGAGAAGTACGTGAAAGGTCACAATGGGTCTGAGATCAAAATATCACCTGAAGTAAGGCATGTTGATACATGGTGACATTTTAAAGGTGCCAAAGTCCCCTTGCAGACCCTCTGAACTTTATTCATTGTGGAATAATAAAAACTTTAATATTCAACATGCAAAAACAATAACAAAACACCCTTATCCAAGTTAAACACACTGACAGTGTCTATACCACTAAGTAAACTAAGCAGGGCCAGAGTCTAATGGGCTACAGTTGGCCTGTACAGTAAATTGTTAGCAAGTGTTAACTCCCTGGCAGAGATTTGGCCAGTGCCAAAGTGCAGTCTCAGCCAATGGCCTGTGGCAGAAACCCTGTTTTGGATATGGGCTTTAGTGGACTGGGGCTATGTGGTGCCAGTCAACCTCAGGACTCTCCCAGAACATTTTATCTACAAGAATAAATGCAGCCTGTACTTCCAAACCAAAAGGGAAAAAAATGAGGCTACTGAAATCTGTCAGCAGCAGAATTTCCATCTTGCATAGGTTTATTTTTTAACTGTGCATAAATCCAAATTGGTTTAAAATGCCAGTTAAAACAGGAATAAATGTCTAGTGCTTTAAAGAGAAAATAAGAATATTTCATGGAAATTAGTCTGAACCCCTAGTAGGAAGCACTTATTAGATGGAGATTCTCTCACTAGAAAAGTGGGTCAGACATTCATTATGTGAGTCAGAAAGGCAAAGGAAATGAGTCTTGTCTAGTCACCCTTAATAATTCCATAGCATATGTATTTGTCTAGATGGCAGCTCTGGTTCTTCTGAAATACCTGGTTGAAGGCTGGATACTGGCAGATGCTGAGCACCCATTATGAAGGAATGGGTAATTTCAGTTCTTGTTGACATCCGTGCTGAAAGTGCTTCCCAGCTGAGGGTCTTGTCTAACAAAATTTGGAAATCAGCATGAACAAAACAGATGTCTGTAATACACACAGACTGGCATGGAGGGTCTCAGTCCTGTTATCTGGGAGAATGTAAAGTGAATCCCCCATCTTACTTGACTGTGATGTGGATAAGTGTAAACTAGTTTAGTCCAGGCTAATTTCACAAAATATGGTGTTCTTAAACATCATAGTAGGAGCTATCCTTTGAAATTTCCTAAAGCTCTCTTTCACTGGATTACTTTGCAACACCTTATGATAAGAAAAATGTGAATTTAGTATGAATGTTTCCAGGCATCCCTTCCCATTTGGAAACTACATCTAAATCTATGGAATCTGTCTATATTACCAAAGTAGTGACCCTATTCAAGCTCAATACTTTACTGTTGCTCCTACTTTAATATCTGAAAACCAAGAATAATAAAGAAAAAGCCACTGCAGAAACTGAGACTAGGCTCATTTATCAGAATTAGCTGAGACCATTAGGTTTGCTTGCTAGTGATTTGGAGGGCTTTTATTCATCTAGCTACCCTTTGAAGGGATACAATTTCCATTTCTTTGAACAGTACAAAACTGTCACTTTTAATTGTCTCAAATATATGAAGGAATTGCTTGCAAAATAGCTGTAGCCAGGAGTAAGGATGCTGCAGATTGTCTAGTAATTAAATGTATCCATCATACAAGATGGAATATGAATGGTAATATTATTTTGAAGGAAGGAATGAAGCTGACAGCCAGACTAGCAATCTGTTGGGTGACCTGACAAGAGAAATACATCCTTAAGTTGAATATTGCCTAAAGCAGAAACCATCTCTAAACTAATGGAAGAAAGCTAGAGTAACTCCACTAGAAATCCCTGGTAAGCAAACTTTGGCAAGCCTTGGGTTTCTCACCTGTACAAAAATTACATTTCACATATGAGAACAAAAATCTAAAAAAAAATATCCTAAAAAGGACTAGCAGTTTAACAAAAGTTGTAATTACTTCTGTTGTGGCTATCATTATATAAAAGTAATATAATCTCTTTAAGGTAAAATCCAGCAGAAAGTATATTTTCTTACAGTTTTTCAGAAGAACAAAATATTGTAAGTAAAAAAGAGTTTAGGAAAGTCAGATTACTTTGAATCACTAGTTCTTTCCTCTCTTGCACAGTTACAAATTTTGCTCTGTGTTAGTCTAAGTTTGAGGAAGATATTGTCCTTTATTTCAGTTCAAGTACAGTGCGCATTGGTAGTTTCCATCTGCCTTTGAGCTCCTGCTGAGCTGCAATATCTGCAAGTAGGAAGATTAAATAACTCACACAAGAAAGAGGAAGAAAACAACACGTTCAGCAAGGCTGTCCATTAAAAGGGCCAGTCTTCTTTCACATAACATTTGACATTCATTGACCTTGAGAACAGTTCTTTCCTTCACTCTGAAGTCATCCTGAAATGTAAATATAATTGCAATTTTTAAGTAGCCCCCCAGAATATTCGTCAATTGCAGTCTCTTTTTAAATATGTTGTTTGTGGCACTACTGGCCATGCCTGGAGCATTATATCCAGTTCTGGACAAGTACTCTTCAATGCAGTCCTATATCCTCTTTAATGCAAGAGCCCTGGGTATACTGGAGATTCCAGGAAAGAGCCTCTAAAATGATTAAAGGACTGGAGCTCCTCTCCTGTGAGGAAAGGCTGAGAGACCTGTCATGGTTCCACCCAGAGAAGAGAAGGTTCAGAAGGATCTTATTAATATGTATAAACACCTGAAGTGAGTGAACAAAGAAGATGGAGCCAGGGTGTTTTCAGTGGTGCCCAGTGACAGGACACCAGAAGCAAGGAAAACAAGCTGTAACACAGGAAGTTCTCTCTCAATATCAGGAAACACTGAACTCAGTGCACTGAACTCAGTTTAAGACTGAAATTTTTAGATCTTAAATTTTTGCAAAACATTTCTGAGGGTCTTTCTGAATATTTTAGGAGAACGTCACTTTTATCAAGTGTTTTCCAGCAGGTTAGGTTTTCCACTACCAATACACTTCTGAGCATTTGCTAAAAGGCAAAAGAATCAATATAAAAATTACATCAAATATCACTCTGCAAATATCAATCTGTGATGGAAGAAGTATTGACATGTGGACTTTTAATTCTACAAGGCTTTGCTTTCAAATTTTTCATGGGGTCCAAAAGGAAAATGTAGTTTGGACAAATCTGGCAATTTGTCTGCCAAACATACACTAATTTCAATTTTGATGGAAAATACAGAAGGAAAATATAACTCGTGGCTTTATAAAAATACTGTTAATCTGACTGTCCCTTATGAAGAGAAAAGGTTACCAGATTTTGTCTATTCCATTTTAAAATATTAAATGTACAGGAAAGGGAAGAGAGTGAAACACTGCAGATTTGCTAAAACCTTTTAAGTACTTGCTTTACAGAGCACATCCCTCTATGACTTACTGTAGTTCAGAACTCATATTTCAGTAAGGATGATCTACCTTCACAGTGCCATGTGGGATGCAATTTAATAACCTTATATAATGATCTTACATAAACTCCATCTTGGCCAAGACTTCCCATTAACAGAGGGATGATTATATTCTTAAGCAGTAGATCATTTGGGTTCAATTCTGCTTCTACTCAAGCTGAGGAATAGCACAACATAATACTAACAGGACAGAGCTGAACATCTTAACTGACTAGACCTTAATAGCCTGAGGTGCTCCAGATATCTTAAACTGTGATTTCCACCAATCTCCTTTTTCTTTTATGGTTTATAGTTGAATCTATATTGACTTTTGACCAATTAGGCTGAATGCTGCACAGTATTAAGAAAGCACAGCAATTGAAAACCAGTAAGAAATCAAACATACTCTCTCCTACATTCAAAGTATGGCAGAAAGATGCAATCTCAAATGAACTGAGAAGTTTCTTATTTTTCATGGGAAAGTTCACAGCTCCCAACATAGATGATCTGGCCTTATCATAAACCTTTGAACAAAAGAACTCACAGAACTTAGTCCAGGTTTGCACAAGGAAGAAAGGTAGGACCCTATTCATTTGTAGTATTTTAAAGTGTATTTCCTTCTGAACTCTTAAATATCTCACAGGGCTAAAAGCTATTCCTTCACACAGAAAAGTTGAAATAGCACTGCAATAGCAGCACTAAAGAACAAACACAGGAGAATGGGCTATGATTCTTTCAGTCACCCTGGCTTGCTGCTACAGCATTAGTGTCAGAAATAAGACAGTGAATGGGCCAAGATACCCATCTGTAGGCACAAAGGATTTTGACTACATCTCTATTCCTGTGTCCACACACTCCAGAGCCATACTGTCAATGCTACTCTTCTAGAAATCTCAAGACTGTTTTTGGGAAGCAAGGATACTTCAAATACAAAAGATAAATGCATTTTTTTTGCTGTGCTTTGGGATTTTAGTGCTGTAATGAATTATTCTTCACACTTCTCTCCATAGCTCTTAGTATAAACACAATTCTGAGTGAAAAATGGAGATGCTGTTTGCAGCACTCTGAGAGATGAGGCTTTAACAAACACTCCATGTATCATGAAGTTAAGAGTTATAGCTGCTGGATTTCCTGATGAGCTGTTTTCTTAATATAAAATCTCTTGTCTCATAATCAGAAAGCCTGCTGGAAAAGAAATCTGCTATGACAGAACGTAATTTTTCTAAAGAGCTTCTTAAAGTTAAGCACAATATTTCATTTAAATCTATTATTTTACTACATTAACTAGAATTACTCACAAAAGAGTAGTAAGAATAATGGCAACTAGCAATGAATGAAACCAGGACAACTGATTATTTAATTTTAAATTGTTATGATAATTATTTTTAGAACTATCAAAAGCAGTTATGAAATGTCATTAAACTTTTCCATAAACACTATTTTGTTAGAAAGCCAATTCAGAAGTAAATTAATTTTAACTGTCAAATCTGTGCAAAACACAAACTCAGTTCCATTCAGCTGCATTCTCCATAAAACCCTGGTGGAAGGGCATGTGAAACAGCTTCTGCATCCTTCCTGGGTAGGAAAAATCAGACCAGAAAGTTTACACCTTGCACTCCTGCTTGGCCCACAGGATTTATCGTATGCAGAAATGTGCACATGGGAGCCAGAAGTCTGCCTGCATTTAATATTACCGGATCCTGAGCAGAGGATCCTAAGCTTTTTCATTGAAAGCACATTCATGGCACATAGAAGTGCCCAACCGTCTGTTACAGACTGCTTCTCAGCTGTGCGCTCTTCAAACAGAGATGAAAAAAGGGGGAAAATATGAACTACAACACTACACACCCTTCAACATAAACTGAATCAAGGGGGAAAATACAACAAAGAAAAATTGGAAAAGAAAAAATTGTAGGCTTTCTGGCCATTGGAAGAGACAAACCACTCATTTTATCTTACTTTTTGTGACCTATGAGAAAAAAAACAGGCCAGTTATTGCTGCAGCTGTTGTAGCCTTCTTAAAGGCTAAAACAATGAACCTACACGGTAAGCTGAACAAAGAGCTGGGAGGTTTATGACTCCCCATTCCTCACCTGATGCTTTGAAATACTGGTGGCATTTTAGCTGTAATACAAAATCTCTAGAATGGTTAACTTGCAAATATTTGCATTATTAAAAAATAAAAACTGTTTGGTATTTTAGTTACATGAGGTAAGACTCACAGAAGCAGATGTCAAGTTTATAAATTCAACTTACAAACACATATTTTTTTCTGCTCTAAAACAGCTGAGTCCAAGTTGGAGTCTATGGTTGTTTGTTTTTTTTTTTCTTTTAAAAACAATTTGGATCATACATGCCTCTTGCACCATCTTATCACCTAAGGCAAATGTAACTCTGGCACTCAAAAGACTCAGCACCACAGGTACCTGGACTTTTTGAAAGGAGTTTATAGTTTCAGTGGACACTGCCAAGTGGGCTGATTATAGCCTTATGGTAATTGTTGGCTTTGCCCCAACAGACTGCTTTCCTATGTCAGTCTGCTAAACAGAATCTCATCATTTAGTTTTAAGCACAAGACAATTAACTTTTTACTCAGAATAAGATGTAGCTATTTTTCATTAAATTTCTAACTTGTTTTCAATATAAAATTTTACATCCTACATTTTTTTATTGACTTCAGTGAAGAGCTGTAAATCATTATCTTGTTAAAGAACTGGGATTGACACCAATGACAAAAAAACTTTCACTTTTTTGGATCTGTTTCTTATTTGCAAAAAAAATTATTATGTTCTGCTGACTGAGTTAAGACCATATTCTGATCAGTTGAAGCAAATGATTCCATAGGCTTTTGACCACCATTTCCCTTCAAAGTCTCTCACAGACTACCAAGGCAGACATATGGGAATAACAAGTTTACTATATATCACTTGTGTTCATCTTGCAAACCTCCAGGCATCCATGCAAGCCTCCACTCTAGAATTCATTTATTGCCACAAATTTGACTGACATTTTGAATATACTGGTGTTATTGGAAGAGTTGTAGAGCTTTAGTCTTTCTTGCTATTCTTACAAGGACATAAACTCAGGGTCAGATAAGAGATGGATCCCCTTTCTCTCTTATACAGCCAGGGACTTGAAGGATATACTGCAAGTTTATCTGAGCCTATGAAAGTGTCTACTACATGGCATTGCCTCTTCATAAAAATAATGATTCTAGGTCTAGTTTTTCTCAGAATAATCATTCTGGATATTATTCATTTACTGTAACAAAAAAGTGAATTCTTTCCTTAACTTTAATAGAAGCAAGTTTTTACCCTTTACCTCAGCTTAAAAAAAAGAGCTATCATTGGATAATATTGTTCATGTAACATTTCGTTCTCATCCTATTTTTGTGACATTAAAAGGGAGATAGAAGACAGTGATTTGAGATTAACATAGCTGTATTGTTCTTTATGAATGGATCACAATAATATTGCAATTATTTTTCATTATTATTGCTTTGCAAAGTATAGCAAAATCATCATTCTCTGTGCATAAACAAACACAGTCTTGACTAGTATTCAGTGACATCAAGCTTAAATATTCCAGGTGTCAGAAAAAAATGAGGTGACAAAATGATTTTGAGTCATAAGTTAAATCAGGTTTCATAAAATAAATTGAAGAATCCCAGTATAGCTGTCTTTTCCATTTTCACACAGCATATGGGATATTGGCACTACATCTAAGTCTGACATCTAACAGAGCATGCCTCAGCATTTAGGAGTGAGCTTCTGAATAGAATTGCACGATCAATTGATTTTTCAGTGACTAACTATTGAACCACAGTGTTGAAAACAGTTTGATCAGATTGAACTACAATCAAAAATGGAAAAGATGCTAGCATGCAGGTTTTTTTGCATCTGAAATAAAACCAGAAAAAAATATTTATTCATATAGCATGTTTTAAGCTAAACACTTGTAATAAAAGGAAAGTAATCAGAGAGCAGGGAGATCAGCAGGAGCACACCCATTCTGAATGGAAGAGTGAAGGTATTTACCCAGCTGGCAAAAGACTGAGACAAAGATGGGCACCAACACTAAGAGTTTTCAAAACCACCTTCCCCTCATTTCAGGAAAATGCACTAAACATATGTTCTTGTTTTCATGTGTAGTAATTTGTTTGTTTAAAGGCTTTTCCTCTTCCAATCAGAAGAGAAAATATATTTCCTATCTGAATCTATTTGGTAAATTTGGTAAATTGTGTTTTTCAAGACTTTTGGGGAATGGTCATTTTACATCATCTACCACTGTAATTTTAAAGTCACAATTAAATCTTGATCTCTTGAGGTCTTTTGTGGGGAGAGAGTTGTTGGGGTTTTTTTAGAAAGCTAGAAATATTATGTCTCTTGATCTGATGCTAATAAAAATTCCTAGGAGTAGCATAGGGTGAAGTGCAGTGCCAGAGAGATATATTCGTTCAAAGGGTCAATCAGTGAAGGAAACCTCTCAGCACATCTGTTATCCAGAGAATCTTATCTGAATATTGATTTTCACATGAAAACAAAATTCTGCCTTCAGATTACGTATGAACAATTGACTTAATGTGACCTCTGGCCTAGAATAAAGAAGATTTTTCTGTTACATTTGTGGCTTGAGGGCTCATGGCCCTACTGCATGACATAAACAGGTCCAGCCTAAAATGCAGTCACTGCCCAGCAGACTAGAAATTTCAGCCAAAAAGTAGAAACTGAGCACAGATCTCCTAAATGGCCAACCCAATACCCATTCACAGTGTCCCAGTTTGATTTCTACTCCTTATCTGCATGGCAGTACAAAAAAAACGCCATTAAGGCAAGAGGTTTTAATAGTCACATTATCTTCAGTGCCAGATATAATCACAAAATACTGTGAGGATACATTGCATATGAGGGCACATAACAGAAAATATCTGAACAAACAGGACCTGGTCAGCCATGCAGATATTCTGCATGGGCAGAATATTAATCTTGGCACCTCTCACAATGGCATGGTTTTCTTGCCATAATGAAAACAGTAATTTCACTGATTTACCAGATTTAGGCTGCTGGTACATGAGAACGTGACTCTTAGGAACCAATTAAATACCATTAATTTACTGGATATACAGAGAATGAAAGATCACGTGCAAACTCTAAATTACCTTCAGTTTCTTAAAGGCAGTAGAAGGTAAGTGCAGCAGTAGGGATGCAACTTACAAAAAGGCTAAAACCATCAGCTGGAGGAAGAGTCAGTGAGATATTTGCTCTTAAATTAGTTCAACTCTTGATGATTCTATGCAATTAACTTGGCTTTTTTATCTTCTCATGCAATAGGATGATTCGATACCGATTTAGCTACGTAATTACTCAACAGAATAATTACTTAATTGCTTAACTTGAATATTAACAGCCAAATAACAGCAGCTAAATAAATAAAGATCAGTTTTCTAAATCCCAGCAGTACCCCCAAAAACACATCAGCTAGAAACCTGGGCACACTTACCCTTATTTGTGGTCATTTGTTCAGTATGCATGCTTCTTCAAGTAGTCCCTGATCATTAACGTTTTTACTTATAAAGCATGTGAAGTTGCAAAATAGAAATACCTTCACTCCAAGCAGAAATTACTCATAATAATACTGTTGCAGTAATTCAAGAAACTTATTGGTTTTGTAGCAGTCAGGAACCCAAGATATATTTGAAAGGTACATCGAGCTCAGGCCACTGAAGTATTTTTTACTGTGCTCTCCAGAGCAATAAAATCAGTATAGAAGTGGGCAGAACAAACCTTCCATACGAACAGAGAACAAACTCATACTAGTGCTTTCCATTTAAACTCTGCCTTTAGACATCCCAAACTCTCCCTTTTTAAGGCATTAGTAGTTTTGTTGTGTTTTTATCATGGGTAATTTGCATCTCTGAATTTTAAAGATATCTGCTGGGTGTATACCAACAAATAAATAATAATAGCACCAAAGATGTTAGTTTGTATCAGATGTCTCTCTAGTGCACTAGTGCACCTCCCGTTCATTTAACTACTTTTTGGTAAGGTTTATCAGCAATTTCCTTTTCTTAAACCCTTAACTAAGATAATTTTGTTAATCTTTAGCCTGTTACTTTTAGTCTGTTTAGTATTACACCATACAGCATAATCCTTCTGACACAGACAGCTAGCTTCAATGATGGATTAATGTATCAAGGACATCAACTCCAGGTATGCACAACACCTTTGCTGCTGCAGACTGCTTGAATTCCACAGAGAAACATGAACAGATAGGGTGTTTCCAGCTGAATATAGCAACATAGGAAAGAGCAGCGCAGTGTTGTCATTTCAATTTAAAAGGTAGCAATCTGTTATTGTGATCAATTACTTAAAGGCTACTTTCAAGCTAGCTTTGCAGTCAAAAATGCTTAAATAGTTAATTCTTTTTCTACGAGATCATGAACCAGTTCCTTGAGTGAAAACAGAACATACCTGAATTGAGTGTACTTCAGTATAAAATTGATTGTTTCATTCACAGGAAAAACATATCAAAAGTAACATATCTGATGGAACTCTAGCCTTGACAGATGTAGATGAATAAAAGTTGAAATGTAGTGCTAGTTTTGTCACAGGAAACATAATGCAGAATTTAGGCCAAGATGCATTAC
Organism: Ploceus nigricollis; assembly: GCA_013399945.1. Lineage (NCBI taxonomy): Eukaryota > Metazoa > Chordata > Aves > Passeriformes > Ploceidae > Ploceus > Ploceus nigricollis. The sequence goes on along the minus strand of VXBC01001866.1, from coordinate 26,772 downwards.
AAAAGCATCACTGTTTTAAATGCAATACCCAAACATGTCCCAACCCAGTGTGACGCTTCTGTCTTTGGAGTGTTCTCTGTTTTGCAGCCCTGACTAACTTCAGCCATTAGACTCCAGTTATGACTGGTGAGATGAAGGAATCAGGGCCAAGTGTGTACCTTGCATTGCCACTACGGTATAGATACCACAAAACTGCATACTACATTCCAGGCCCACAATCGGAACTTTTCATTGTTTGTTTTGTTGTTTGGGGGTTTTTAAAAGAAAATAAAAGTGCATACTATCTATTAGTTATTCCTTTGATAAACAAACATTGCAATGAAGTCAACATGGCCTTCTTGCTCCTATTCCTATTTCTCTTTTTCACCACTCACTACTTCACTGTTTCCCCTTCATCAACCCATGATGATTTTCCCAAGTCTAACAGAGATTTTGCATGAGCAAAGCAGACAGTATTTGATCCCAAACAACAAATTAAATTAGCAGTGTATACTGACTGCTCTCAGATGAGTCACTTTCTACTTCCAGTAAGACTCTGCATCCAAACCTTGAATGTCTAGTGCCTGACAAGTAAATTATCTCAGTACAGCTTAGTTGCTGCTCATGTGATGGAGGAAGGAAAACAGGCAGCTTCATTCTCTTTTAGGCAGACTCAAATGAACACCCTATTGCAACCTACACAAGATGTTTCCTCCCTCTGTGGGAGGGAGGAAATTCTTCCGTGGAACCAAAGGACGCTCTGCTGTCTGCACTCAGCAAAGACAAATGCTGCTCTACCTATGGACTGCAAAGGAGGGAAGGAGGGAGGGAAGGAGAGAGAGCTTTGTGCCTTCCCTGCTTCTCCCTCACTCCAACTTTGTGCTCTAGCCAGATGCAAGGTGACTCTAAGCAGTTACATGTGTGGACTTAAAGATTACAAGACAGAAAGAAAGTAGATGGCCCCTTTTTTTCTCCTGTATATGGAACTCCTTTCTGTCTTTCCTGGGTGCTCCCTCTGTAGACTGACAAACAACAGGTCAGAGGAGACAGAAAGGCTTTTTACCTGCCAACCCCAGAGTTCAGGATGTGTTGTTTCTCCTGCAGCAGTTGATGACACCCTAACAACCTTAGCAGCACTGGAGCTGCATTCCTACGCTGTAACAGGGGAAGCAGGACCAAGGGCCTGAACTAAGGTCTTGGCAGGTAAGTGAAGGAGCAACCAGTATCAAAGAGCTTCGTTTGCAAGTGTACGTCTCTGTAATGTTTAAGTCTTAATATGTGCTCTGCTTTACCTGGGAGCTTAAACTTCCAGTTTTCAGAAGAGTATTTGAGAATACCTATTAGCTCTGCCAAATGCTTGAAAAAGATGTTGAAGAAACTCATAAATGCAGAGAACCTATAAAGAAAGATTATTTGTGCTAAAGATGTCTCAGAGCTGGGATTTCTTCTTAGAGCTGAGCAGGAGTTATTTAGATTAGTGGGGGAGGGAGAAGCTTTATGCTACAAACATTTTTGTAGCAACACTTAGAGTGACTGAGACCATCATTGTATGGTGAATACTTAATATTCAAAATATGAGCTCTTGAGATTGGAAGGGGGATTTTTTGCTTGGTTGCTTGTTTTCTCTCAACTGGACACACAGGGAACACCTGATGAAAGGAAATTTCCATCTCCTTACTACATTCCACTTCTTAAGCTTAATTATCAGAACCAGGTTTTCCACATGAATATCTATGTCACTCAAAACATACTTTATTTCAGTAGTTATCAGGAATTGTGGGTTTGCTGGCAATACCATATTCCAGAAGATTCATGGAGAACACACACAGAGGAAGTCTTTACCACTATAGCAAATCTGATTGAAAAGATATTTGCAAAACAATAAGTGATTCTAGTTAGCGGTTCTAAAAAGAAGCAAAAAAACATTAAAAACATCCTTTCATAAAGGAAGTGTTTCTTTTCCTTGCTTGTGGTAATATGAGGGTAATGGATGCTTTTCTGCTCAGAGGCCAGTATGTTTTACTTTTTGGAATGGAAAACAAATTTCAGTCAGAAGAGGAAATCATAAGGAGCTGCCACATGCTAAGTTCTGTATCTGAGCCATCTACTGCCACTGTATCTTGGAAAGAGAAAAGGGAACATTCATAAAGCCTGAAAAACTATCCAGAACTGGTGGGGCATCAAAGCTCCATCAATATCCAGTTCAGATATTCATATCCCCCCTACTCGTACTGTTGCTAGTATTCTCAGTTAACTAAGTGAAATCACTCCAAAAGTGGCCTCTAAGTATTTGGCCATCTTTCAGCAGATAAACTGTGAGCTTCTAAAACACTGCATGTGCTAATAGCAACTGTAAATTAATATTCATCATAGTTCAGGGGAAAAAGAATTATAAAAAGTTTTCTCCAAAATTTTAGACACAAGAGTGAAAAATGATACCCTATATAGGTCTAATCTTTTAAAAGTTTGCATTACTATAGTCATTGTTTTAAATTAACTTTCTCTAGACAAAATAAAGTGTTGTACTACATTGCAGCCTCACTGTTAGGAATGAAGATAGAGGAGACAATGCAGGAAGGCCAACACATACGACCAAACTGGAGAGTATCCAGGTCATAGAAGAATGGTAAGTTGGTCAAACTGTTACCTAATAAGTGTTTTGTCCTTAACTAATATCGAGAATTGTCTTTGGTTTAATTCTTTGGGAATGTCCTTTTAATTGCTTTTCCTCCAAAAAATTCTATACAAAAGGAAGCAAAATCTGTCCTGACAATGACATGACAGCAGAGACATTCACAAGTCAGGCTTATTTACAGTTTCTTATTTGTGGGGAAGAACCACAGGGAGAAATGGAAGGTGCATACACAGTTCCATATGTGGGTCTCTACAGGAAGCCTCTGCTGCCTGTGAGAGCATTTCTTCCTGTCTCTCCAGACAAGAAGAAAAAATAATAGTCACAAGTATTCTTCATGACCAGAGTTTTAATATGGCTACCTTTCACAAAACTTTTTGAACTATGGTTTCACTAGAATTAACCAAAAAACACATACCTTGCAAACTAGGTTAAACACACTGAAAGTCTGAGCTTCTACTTCTGTCTAAAACTTGGGCCCATGTTTATTGTGTGGGGAAAAATGGTAATCTGTCAGGGGCCCTGAGTTCTCTAATCCCATAAGAAGGAAATTAAAACGTTAAAGGATATATATGATAACAAAAACAACCCAAACAATTCATTGCCTTTATTGCTAATCATTGTCTTTTATGAGAAGACAATGTCATAAATTTCTACAAAATATGATAAGTGAAGAGCTTCCCAACAGACAAGAAGGGAGCCCAGGTTGTTTGTCAGCCCCATTCAGCTCAGCAAGTTCTTTGCACTCTCCTCAGCGGAGAGTGCAAAGTCCTGAGAGGACTGTTCACCTTAAAATCTGTGTTTAAACTTTTTCAATCAGTTTACAATTACTTTCCAGTTAAACAATTTGTGATTTATCACAAATAGCTTCCCATCATCCAGTCTGCTTTGCATAGAGAGTAGGAGTTGATAAATTGACTTGAACAGAAATTATATAGACAAATGTCACTTATTGTGCATCATGGTAACACAGAAGCTAATGACAACAGCTAGTAAAGCTCATGTGTTGGATCAGGAAGGAGAGGATGAGTGTCCAAGATTAAGTTTGAAACTGTATTTAATTGTTGTTAAGTAATCTGGAGAATTACTTTCTTAAGCTGTTCATTGGTACATTAATGGATTAGTGATGCCAGTAAATCTTCTGATCACTTACCCAGTGCATCCACTGGTAAAAATGGAAATAAGGATTTTCCCCATTCCTTCTCTTTCCTGTTTTGCCAGCAAAATCCATCACATCTCATGCCAAAAGATCATCATTCAGGTCAATAGCATGACACAGAGGGAAGCTTAGCAACCCTTAGGTGCAAGCACAGAGAAATATGCTAATTTAAAATCTCTCTGAACTACGACTTTGTTAGGCCTCATTAGTATGCTTTTGGCTGCCAAGAGCTTTTTGTTTTTCTTGTTCCTCCTAAACCAAGTCGTGTACAGTCACCATCAGAGGCAGGCAGGGACATCAGGTGTCATCTAAACTCTTAATGAAAGAGAGTCTGTTTCCAGCTTCCTGGAATCTCCTTTAACTGCAGAGGCAGGAATTCGGTGCTGTTGTAGGATTTTGTCTTTGAGCCACATGGCTAAGAACACCAGCAGAAAACTCATAAAAAGTCAAGTGTATGTCTTACAACATTAAACACATTTAGTGGGCTATTGGGATAATGAATGCACAAGTGAAGAGCAAACAAAATTCCCTGTTATTGTTGAAGCCTTGTTGCTTCCAGTTTTCACTTTGGACTAAAGTGCAGTTGAAAGGAGAATTTTTGGATGAATGTATGAAAACACTGTTACAAAAATAGAAGCATATTTGTAATGATATTTTCTTTTGCAGCCAAAATCCTACTGCAGATGAAATTTTGTCTTGGGCTCAGAATTTTGACAAGATGATGAAAACACCAGCTGGGAGGAACCTTTTCAGAGAGTTTCTTAGAACGGAGTATAGTGAGGAGAACCTGCTTTTCTGGCTTGCATGTGAAGATCTAAAGAAGGAACAGAACAAGAAAGTTATTGAAGAAAAAGCAAGACTTATATATGAAGATTACATTTCTATACTATCACCAAAAGAGGTAAAGCTGTAAATGTCACATTTGCATTTTCTGTTATCCCAGAGCAGAAATGTTATACACTGGACTGCCTGGTGAGGGTCTGAAAGTCTGTCAGATGAAAGTCTTAGTATGAACATTAAATCAGGAAAGGAAGGCACAGAAACAGTAGAGATGCGGGCACTGGGCCATTTAGCATTACCAGCCACAACACATCCAAGTTCTCTATAAGGCTTAAGAAACTCCAGTAAAAGAAAGCTGAGAAATAGGTTTGCCTCTTTAGTAATGCTACATATCTGACAGAGAGAGGAAATAAGTAATGCAAATGAATTTCTGGAGAAAAAGCACCAAACTTAAGGAATTTAAATCAGCATCTTTAGATTTATCTGCTGCTACAATTGTCTGGGAGAAAATCTGAATTTCCGCTGGTTATTCCTATGTGAGAGTCTGAGCATGAAGCTGACATATTTTATCTAATGAAATGTATAATATCTACGGAATTTTATAAGATTTTATTCAACCCTTTCAGTGAAACAGACAAATTTTGAAATTATCTTCACCTGTAGTAAAGAAAAAGCATCTCTATCAAACCATGTTTTGTAATACAAAGAGATACATAAATATATAAGCACTATAGAAGAGTTTTTCTTAGGCCACATCATGTGTCTTTATCTTCTTTGCCTTGTCTTTGTGCATTGCATTTGAATTTCTACTCAATGGTGTTATGCTAATTTATGCTCACTGTGGACCTTGCTTCCTACATTTTACTTTTTCACTATATTCAGTAATAATTTGCAACTTCATTCATATGAATGAAGCCAAAAGTGAATTATAGCTCCATTATCTTCTCTTGTGCCATAGTATCTACTTTTGCTTTGGAGTGAAATACAATTGCCAATACAGCAAGTTAATAATAAGTTTTTCTTTTAATACTGTATTTTTACCAGATAGGTATCTGATGAATGCTCAATTGTCTTTTTAAACTAAGACCAATCAGCATATAAAATTCAAACACTAACTAAGCATTGTTTGACCTAGAGTTTAACAAAGCTACTCACAAATTTGGTGCACTGGTTGCGTACAGATCTCATCAATCCAGTTGCTCCTGCCCATACTGGAAATCTTAGGAGGCAAAAAAGAACTGTTTGCAATGCATTAGAACAGCATGGGAACCGAAAAATTCTTGTTCATCCAGGCATCCCTTTCCAGATGCTACCTTTTGGCATAAGAGCTGATATATTTAGCATGAAGTAAAGAAGTTATTGAGGCAGAAGGTCTTAGTGTTCTAAACAGATACTTTGTATTCATCTGTTTAGCAAGAAAATACCTTTAGTAATTCCAACTAGTTTTGCCATCTGGCTTTAGTGAGTCACTGAAAAAATACAATGCAAATTAACAGTTCCATAATTAATTTTGTTTTTTGCATTCTCTGAGTGCAATTAACTTTTATTATGCTCAGTGGCTCAAAACCCCACTATCCTGCCAAATTTGAGGGATTTTTTATCCCAGCTATTATGTTTGATATTGAAGAACCAATTAGCTGCACAAACTGGTTTTTGTTGATATAAATGTGTGTGCCTGTGTGTCAGGGGGAGAATTGCTTAAATCTTAGTGTGTCCTTTCTGTGCTGTAGAAATGCAATGGTCTGGGCTTGAAATCTATTCAAACCTATTCTGAAGACACATGGCTGCAACATTGCCACTCAAAACTACCATAGCACTGTATTCCTGCCCACACTCACTGGCTGAGCAGCACCACTGGTCTCTCATAGTTGTGCCTTGTGACTGATACCAAGTGACAGCAAATATTAGAGGAGAAAGCTTGTCTGCTCTGTCAGTAGCGTACTCCAATATGCCAACAAAGCAACAAAGCCAGATTCTACAGCTGGTACTGAAGACAGAGTGAAAATGTATATTTACTTCTTGGTGCTGTACCGTACTATACCACACCACACAAGCATATTTCAAAGACTCCTTCACCATGTATGAATGCACAGGCTCACACATCCAAACATATTCATCAAAACATATGAGTTTTCATCTTGGTTACCATCCTTCATGTATCAAGGTATCTTAATACATGGAGCTTTCCAGGACCGAAGTCAATCCTTCAGACAGTATGAATATCTTTGTACAGTTGCAGAGCAGTAGGGTCAGATTGCAACTTGGTGTAAATCACAGTATCTTACTGATCTCTTCTTGGCATTTATCTACTCAGGATTTTATCCTTTTTCTTCTTAGCTAAGTAAACCCTTGCTGGTCCCAGTGGGCCTTGCTGCTACTGCCATTTCATTTAATCCAGAACGCATTAATTTACTAGGTTTTAAAGCATTTTGTGGATAAAATGTACATTCACTGAAATTTCTAAAGGATATTCTAAAATCATCTGGGCATTCATCCCAAGCATAATGTGCCCTCTTCTGCCTATGCACAGGAGTTCATCACAAATGGTAAATAAATGAGAAGCTAAAACTGAAACTTGCTAACATCTTTAATATGGATATATGATCTCCTGAAAGTATGAATTACCAGATGTTAAAGAGTCCTGATAAGAAGAAAAAATCTGAAATAGTTAATAATAATGGGGATATTAACACAATAAAAATGATGAAAATCCCTAGGTAATTTGTAAAGAACAAGTGTAGTGCCTGAAAAAAAAACAGAAAAAAAATCTCTGGACAGACAGATAAGAATGATGAATAGAAATCTTCAAAAAGCTTAACCACAAATGCTCAGAAAAAAAACCTGCAGCTCTCTGAATGAGGGTAATTCAACATTCATTTCAGAGAAACATTTTTAAATGCATACAAATTATTTTTTAAGGTAAAACAATATATTTTGGAAAATTGCAGTTGCACTGAATTTAATCTGCTATACAGCTGCATTTCATTGTACAGATCTTAAGATGGATGCAAAGACCAAGTCAAAACTGAAATAGAGTTGATGGTCTCAGTGCGTTACCAGTAATTGTGTGATGATTCTGAAAGTACAGAGCATTACTTGAATAACTGATAAACTCAGCATCTTCAATGGAGCCCTGAGAAATAAAGATACATATTACAGCTTTTCCAATGTTATTGTTTTATTATTCTGTGCTTATCTTCTTCAGGTTAGTCTTGATTCCCGGGTGAGAGAAGTGATCAACAGAAACTTGTTGGATCCCAGCCCTCACATGTATGAAGATGCCCAGCTCCAGATATACACCTTGATGCACAGAGACTCTTTTCCAAGGTTTTTGAACTCTCAGATTTATAAGTCTCTTGTTGAAAGTATTACAGGCTCTACTTCTGAAACTTAGTTTTAATTTTCAAACAAAATAACTTGATTTTTTTTTTGGGTGGGTGGGATGGAAGAAAATTAGTTTAATAACATCTGGAGCTGGGTTCCTGGAGAACTACAGTTTAGCACTACTCAGGCTACTGTGAAGAAAAAAAATACATATTATGGTCTCTGTCTACATTTTTACCAAGGTCCTCCTTGCTCAAGATGGCATGGGAGGGGATCAGTGGATTTGCCAAAATACATTTGTTTCACACTCCTTTCACCCTACTGCAGTCAAGATTGCAATGATGTATTTGTAGTTTTATGAACAGTCTCCTTGTGTATCCTCACACTGCATGTGCAAGGTTAAACTGCTTCACTTATCACTTAGTTGTTGCAATATTTAATCCAATAACATAAATTATAGCTGTATTTAAAAACTTTTTTTTGTGCAATACAGTCCTATGGTACATAGAAACAATTACAGCAAACCAGAAAGAGGCTTGCATTTTTTAATATCACTAACTAAAAAGCCTATTTTTAAGGTGTAGCATTACTCTACATGCTCTACTGAGTACAATACACTGACTTTTTGAAGCCAATATTTCTGTACAGAGAAAAAGAGCTATTTATCACTGTTTATTTAAAATAAATCAAGCGGAGGATTCCTCTGGTTGTTCACTGCCAAAACTGTGGCATTTTCATTACAGAGTTTGCAATGTCAAAGAAAAAGAAAAATAAAAGGAGAAAAAAAAAAGCACAAATCACTTAAAGGGATCCATTTCTGGGTGACACAATCTATGCGCTGATATTGTTTAATTGTTAAAAGAACAAAGATTTTCAATGTACATTTCAGATGTCAGATACTGTAATTGATTTATTAAAGACTGGCTATCCAGTTCTAACACTGTTGTATAATGTTATGTACTTCAGAAAAAAAAAAAAGAAACAAGAAACAACACAAAAAAGCTTGATAATTTAGTTTTTTGAATAAAGAAATTTAATAAAAGATTGCCTACATGTAGCATTTTAGAGCATTTTAGAACATTTTGATGAACTGCATCTGTTCTGTAAGATATTTTTTTTTTGAAAGCTAAATCCGGTTAAAAATGTTTTTAAAGAAAGTAATGTTTTACGAGGTGGTGGGTTAAAGAAGACTTATCTTAGCTTCTAGCCTCATTGATTTTGAACAACTCCTTGAAAACAAGGGGTTTGGAGAGTAATATTAAACCAAACTTCAAGGGCTTCTAAACCCACAGATCTTACCCAAGCAAAATGCCTACAGAAACACAATGGGTATCTTTCCTGGGTAAAGATTCCTGTACTGAGCCCTTAATCATAGCTAAGGCAGCACAGTACTCCCATCACTAGGCTGCCATGGTGTTTTTAATAGGTGTTTGCTTGGCCTTTTTATCAAAGAATGTCCAGTTTCAGGACACATTTTGATGTTTAAAGAGACAGCGACTTGGAACTTAAAAAAACCCCATCTTCATACCTACCATACACAAGCAAAACGAGTGTTAGCATCCATCATAAACTGCTAAAGATATACCAAGAAATTGCTCAAAATACTTGTTAAATATATATATATATGTTTGTGTGTGTGTATATATATATATTTAATACTGACAACCATACTAAGACTTAAGAGGCAAGGTTCTTCTCACTTACGTAGGACTAAACATGGCACGAGCCCATCGCTTTCGATTGGCCTGGAAGGTCTGGCAGTTGTGTCCTTGAGTGGAATCTGGCCTGAACACAGTTGGCTCCAACCCCTCAGTTACTTCCTGCGGGCAGCCTCCGGTGTCAGCTTTGGCGGGAGCTGCTGCTGCCGAGGCAGGTCTGCTGTGACACCGTAACTGGGAGGATGCAGGTCTTAGTTTATCTTCTGGGGCTTATTTTTTTCCCTTTGTTTTACTACCTCTCATTTTCTTAATTTATTGAACATGCTTCAGATAGCAGGTTTGGGGAATTTTTTAGTCATTCTTTTTACTTGAAATCTGTGTGCTTTTTTTGGATATATATGAACAATTTAACAAACTGTTTCTTAAACTCATTTGGTTTTGTAATTTATATAGAATTCAGGAGATGATTAAAAGGGCTATTCTCTATTCCCTATGCAAATATTTTAACTGTTGTAGTGTTTGACAAAATGGGATCTAAAACAAAAATCTGCAAAGTGGAAAAAGAAATCTGTTTACAGTGGCATTGCTGACTATCCTACCATATTCAGCACTTTTAAATATTGTTATTTATGAAAATGTAGTTTAAAATGCAAGACAAAATATTTATAAATGTTTCTTTTAATAAATACCTGTTTTGTCTGAAAGTGCTACCGTGTTATGACAACTTTATTCATGTTGGTTAGCTACTTACCATTATGAATAAAATATTCAATTATTATACTGATAGAATACGAGCTATGATGTTTACAAATCCTGAGGGGGGAAAATTCAGTGAGAAAGGACTGCCTCCTTCTACTGTGAAATGCTGTTAGGAAAAAAAATAATTTTTCTTGCTTTTTTCTTAATTGGAATTTAACTATGGTCCTACATATGTCTAGTATCATTTGACTAGTTATATTTACTTGGTACTAAACATATACAGCATCATATATGTATATATTTACATAGTGTAATTTCAAGTTGTTGGTGTTTGAGGCACAAGACATTTAGTGCACACATCTAAGCAATGTGTAAGAGACAAAACTGCATGCATAAGTCTTGACAAATGTAGACCTGAATATTCTTAATGTTACTATTTGATGGTGACCTGCTAGTCATAAGCTATCTTTATAAGATATTTCACACAGGTAGAACTTCTTGTCAACACAGACAAGTCATCCTTTCAAGACAGGTTTAAAGCTAGATGTGCAGGCCCTACAATATTACCTTGATTTCTAGCATAAGGTTCCAAAATCTGTATTTGGAAACTGTGACATAATTTTGAAAAATATTACACCAATCTTCAGTGTAATACTGCAATGAAATCACGTTCAAAAGTTTATTGTCTAAAATCCTCTATTGGGAGTGATTTAAAAATTAAACATAGCATGTAAAGTTTCTTTCTTGGAGCAAATGCTCATATTAAAACATTTAATATACATTTCGTTTATCGGTTTGGGTTTCCCAAATTTTTTTTATGACAAAAATGGATGTGGTCCAAATGGACAATAAGTAACATGATCTCATTGCCTATCATACAGTTCTTTGAACACAAACTGTAAAAAAGTCAAGCTATTAAACTGATTTATTGTGCATGCAGTGTACAATACACTTTGAAAAACTGCCTAAATACACTTATTCTATAGCTTGGAATAAAATAAGTATGTATTTAACTTGTATTTCAGTTTTTCATGAGAATGTATATAGCAAGTGCACTACAGAAAGTGAGCTATGTTTTTGTCCCTTTTGCCCCGTGTTTTAAATTCCTGTCAAATAGAACCTAATGCCAAAGAGCCAAAATTAAGCAGAATAATTCTGTACCCTCCTGTCCTTTAGGTTGAAAAGAAACTGAATCTATAGTGTGTTACACATATGTTCAACTTAGCTGTTTACAGCCAGCTTTCACATAACTGAGCTTAAAGTAGTTTGGGACACTCAGAATGAAGCAAAACTCACAGACAGTATCATGAGCATTCAGATTAGCCTGAAGGCACGTGGTGTGAAGGAGACTCAAGGTTTGATGGAGAAAAGACAGGTTGGTGGCACACAGGTTAAACAGCTACAGCACAGTACTATGGAAGTGTGGTCATAGCACATCCAGGTCCACAGCCAGTCCATAACACACTTGAGTACCTGTGGAGTCCACATAGTTCATTTGTAGGACAACAGAAAGTGGGCACAAACCAGACTTCAGCTAGCAATAGTTACTTTTTAAATTAAAAGCATGCTGAAGTGCTGCTAGGCTGTGGTCTAAACCGAGCAAATAAAAGAGACCTACAGTCCAGCTTCAACAGCCAGGGTTTAATCAAGCCCAACTTGATTCCCTAGGCAGCAAACTCAATTACAAGGAGCCAATATCTAAAATCAGGCAAGGGGCTTTTTCAGTAAGAGCAGCTTGCTGGACTGACCATGCTGTGAGCCCACTTAGGAACCCACAATTTCCATACGCAGGAATTGGTTGCAAAAGCCGTTTAGCAGAAATATTCCATGACACCAATTCAAAAGCAATCAAAGCTGCTACAAGAAAGTCTCTAATTTTAGCAACTCTCTGCACCACAAGGAGTAAAGTCCATATTTCCGCAATGTCTGTGAGCCTACTCCTGGCACTGTTGACCCAGTCAGCAGAGCCTGAGCCCTTATCAAATCCAGCAAAGCAAAAAATTAAGGTTGCACATAGGCAGACAGATGCAATGTCTCCTCCAGGTTGATCTGAATCATGTCTAAGGGTTTTCCTCAGCCTATAATGCTGTTATTTTTTAAGAGACCCAAGAGTAGCACTGTAGCACACTCTGGGACTTGGACATAGCAGGTCCCATCCTGTTCACCAATACACTGAGTACATTTGAGTGACAAAGCATCAGCCCTGTTCAAACATGTCCTGAATACTTCTGCCACCAGTACAAGTGATGTTGGTGGGATGAAAGAACAAAGCAATAATAGTGCCAAAATCAGTTAGACAAAGACTTGACAGAAACAGTGTCTGCATATTATTTTAACTTTATACCAAAAGCCTGATTTTGCCCCTTCCTTTATCCATGAATTCACCCTGTGGAAATCCACCCTTCTCATTTAAAACAGGGGTATGATTCAGGTGATTCAAAGGCTGACCATCAGTCATTGATTCAGATGACTTTTTTTTTTTTTTCCCTCATAAACTTTATCTTAAATTACCCCTTACTCTAAGTTTCCTGAGTTTTCTATAGGTCTCTTCAAGCTGGGCTCACACAGCAGTTAGACACTCATTCATTGTTACAGAACATCAAAATATTTTGTCTGTTAAAGCATAAATTGGGTCATTTTTCCTTTATGCTTCTGGAAGAAGAATTCAAGGAGCTTCATGGACAGGCAGTAGTGGATGCAAAGGACACTTTTGATGGGTGAGATTTCCTAAGTGATGGCCTGAGGTTTTTATCAGTGCCAGACAACTCACACAGACTGTACATTTTCCACAAAGGTCTTCCAGTGTGACTTTTACTCATAAATTATTGCTACACTGTATTTTACCAATACACTTTATCCAAAGTTGCGCACTTAAAATCATAGGAAAACATTTTTATCTAACCGTTAATTTTAATGTTTAATGTTTTGAATAGCAAATTCACACACTAACCTTTGGATTTCCATCATAGAACAAAAACTTCTAAGTTTTCTTTTCTGACTACCAAAACAACTTAGGTTTTCAAGAATTACTCTTGCTTTTGATATTACATTTGTGAAGATAACAATTTACTAATGTTTCATAAGGAAGTAACTGTTATTCCAACACTGTAATTTGGTTGTAAGACATGACTGCCTAGTTCTGGTAAGGCATGAACAAGGACAGAAGAAGGCAAGGACACAGCTCTGACTCCTCCAATGATTGTAGTACAAAATACTGCCTAATAAAATTTTATGGATAGTTGCACATTTTTATAATAAAATATATTCTTGAAACTGTTTTGAGTTTAGCCAAGAATCTCATTAATGTTGTTATCTAAAACAAGGTAATATGCACTCGATCTGCATTTCAGGAGGGATTTGCCCAGATCATCCCACAACACACAGTTCCTATATGGCTGCATCCTCACTGCTTTCCCACTTGAAACTTACATGTAAAACACTGTACTCAGATCTGTATTTTGTAAATGGGTTGTCTTTTAGTCTCACCGCTAATCTCTGATGTGAAGGCACTTTGAATTGCCCTTTTTGGTTCCTCTGACAATTCATTTCTTTTCCTCTAAATGCTTTATTTTGCACCTGCTTTCAGTACAGGGACATCCTTCCACAATTTTTGCACGGTCCTCCCCAGCATACTTTAATTGTGAAGATTTCTCCTGGAGGGAGAAGGTCTGTAAGAGTAACCCGGATATCCAAAGCCCCAGCTCACGCTTCCCACCAACCTCACTTTTACCTAGGCAGACTTTAAACCGCCTCGGTAGAAACCTCAGTACCCCCGAGGCTCTTGCTCAGAAGTCCGGCTATAAGCTTGGGGTACGGAGGATTTGGTGGGGTTTGAAGCTTTTTTTTTTTTTTTTCCTTTTTGGTTCAGAATGACTAAAACCTCCCTCCGGGGCCTGCAGAGGGCGCGCGGGGCGCCCCGCCCCGTCAGCGCTGGCCAATGAGAGCCCGCTCGCCCCACCGCGGGACAGAGTGAGCCGAGGGAAGCCGAACCCTTTCGGCCATTTCCGCCACCAGAGCACCGATGATTTCCGACTGCGCCCAAAGCCAGCGCCGAGCCTC
>VXBC01001866.1:0-12393 GCA_013399945.1 Ploceus nigricollis | reverse complement strand
GGCTGCGCGCGCCGGGGGCGGGAGAGCGGCGCGCGTGTCCCCGGGCGGGGGCGTGACGGTGACACACGTGTCACCCGCAGAGCCCGGGGCGGCCCCCTCGGGCCTTCCGCAGGCAAAGAAACAGCCCGAGCAGAGGTCGCGAGTACGAGTGAGTGGGGGAAGTACTTCCGCCGGCGTGGGAAGTGCTGATACTGGAACCTATTTCATATAAAACAAAGATAACTAATCGGGGATAGAAAACTTCTGAAGTTTTGGTGGAGATTTTTTATAATCCATCTTTCCCTTGCTGCCAAGACAGCCCAGTCCACCTGCTTGTCTCCGTTTTGGCAGTCATAGAAGTCAGCACCTGAATCTGCTGTCTCCACACTGTGATTTGACTTTGTTGTTTGTCAGTAGCTGCACACTTTTAGCGCTGCCAAATAATGGGCTTTTTTTTTCTACCCAGAATCAAACTTCATTTTGATAGCAGTTAGAAAACTAAAATGTAGAAAAGGAGTACTTTAGCATCAATAGACATTCATTCGATGGTTAAGTATTCCTTAGAACTGTAGTATTCAGATTTTTGCATACAGTGATAGGAGTATTAGTCCTTTTAAAAAGGAGTGCCAATTTTGGAGCTGCTGTGCTCTTTAAATCCTTTATGTTCACACTGAAATACAGAAGGCAGTTTTTTAGAGCCACAGAATGGCAGGCGTGGGAAGGACCTTTGGACATCACCCAGTCCACCCTCCTGCTCAAGCAGGGTCAGCCACAAGTTGCTCAGGGTTTCGCCCAGTTGGGTTTTGACTATCTACATGGATGGAAATTCATAACCAATCTGTGCAGCCTGTGCTATTGTTTGACCACTGGCACAGTAATCATTGTTCTTTATGGTTGGCTTGGATTTTAGTTTTGGATGTTTTAGCAGAAATTCTTTTATTTCAGATTTTTCTTGTGTCTTATACCTGCACATGATTAGAAAACACTTAATATGTACTTAGAATCTTCTTTACAGACCATATTAGTAATTTGATTTTCTAACAGGTTTAGTGTTTTGGGGAAGGGAAGGGTTGTGTGGTAATTTGATTTTGGTTTTGGTTTTTTTTTTTTTTTTTTGGTAGAGTATGTTCTTCATGTGGTTGTTTTTTTAAAAGGTTTTCTCAGAATGGCACTGATATAAGTCTGAGGATTAACCGTACTCAAATATTTCAGATGAGAATGAAGATTTCCGGAAGCTTGCAGAAACAGAAATTGCTTCCTGTGAAGAAGAGATAGCTGAACTGAAACAACAGGTTAGATCCCCTTATAAAGCCCCTGTTTCCTTCCCATTCTTAAATTAACAAAGCCAAATTGTCTTCTTGGGAGTGTTGGAACTAGGTGATATTTAAGGCCCCTTCCAACCCAAACCATTATGTGATTCTCATCAAGATGTATGTAATAAGTTCTTCTCTTCCCCTCTGTGCTAGTTATAGTCCTCAAATAGTTTCTGTTAGCGAAGGAAAATTAAAAAATCAGGTGCTATAAAGACATCCTGTAAGCGAGTGCCTATTTGTACCTGAAAATGTTTCAATCAAAGTATCTTTTTAAAGAGGTGCTATAGTTTGTCTTGTCTACGTGTATCTTTATGGACGTCCAACTCTTTAGCCCTTGGAAACGTTAAGCTTACATAGTGTCACTCACTCGTAGGTTTGAAAAAAATGTAATACAATGTAACTACTCTAGGCTGCTACTTTATATAAATTTTACAGAGTATCTATATTATTTAACACAAAAAAAATCTTTACTTAGACTGTTTCAACTTAATATTAATGAATAGAAGTAGAAGTAGAAGCTGCTATGGTCGCATTCTTTATTCCTCCAACAACAATACAACAGTCACTCTATAAATATTTTTTGTAAATATTTCTGATTCTGCCAAAAGAAGTCATCATCTGTGGAAAGAAACGTCGCCTACTGTAGTAAAGAAAGAGGATTTAAAAGCATTTGCAAATCATCCAGAATTTTGATTCAGCGTGCAAAATTTTGATCATTTTTTGGTTTTGGTATATCTTTCTTCTGCAAATCAGGCTCTTTTTTTTTTTTAATAAATAAAAAAATAATACATTTGTGTTGTTGTTGAAGGACTGTGCTCCTGAACATCCATACCATCTTAGCTCTGCAGTTGAGATGGAATTAAAGGGGAATCTGATTGGAAGAGAGATATTCAGTTGTGTTGCAAGAGCAGGCATGTATCCTGTGGTTTTTCCTCACAGTGCTCCTGATGGATTGAAAACTTCCGTGAAGTTTTGTGGCTCTCAAGAGAGGCCTGTGTAGCTCCTGTGACCGTGAACAGACACAGGGAGCCTTCCTGCAATGCAGCATCACCCTTGCACACCTTTGCCTGGCTGAAGCCTGTCCTCAGGGCAGGAGAGCACAGCCCGGATCAGTTACAGACATGTCTGGCATTTTACACTGACTCAGGTGTGGATAGCAGTGTCAGAGAGGAGTCTTAGCTGGGTGCTTTTGTATTCACAGATAGTGTTGCTTTTGATTCCTTCAGAAGAAACAGATGAGAGTGATCTTGTCATGGAAGTAACTGCTGGAGTTGGAGGGCAGGAAGCCATGCTGTTCACCTCGGAGATATTTGATATGTATCAACGATATGCTGCTTATAAAAAGTGGAAATTTGAAGTATTAGAATACTTTCCCAGTGAACTAGGTCAGTAATGAAAAAACTGTAACTTGCTAATTCAAATTGAAACACTCGTTCATATGATATTTTAATTTCCAAAGTGAAGGAAACTAATTTGCGCTATCTTAATTTTAGAAGTGGAATATTGTTTGAATGTCTGAGTACAGTTCTCTTCAGCTTCTGTATTTGGGCATGAAACTCCATTTCAGAAAAACTATTAAAATATTAAAGTGCTACAAAGAAAATTTGTCTTTCAGTAATTTCATTTCTACATTTTAAAACTATTGAAAGACAAGTGCTTGGCAGAAGGAAATTTAGAAAGTGATACAGATATGTTGGTTTAGCTTTTTTTTAAATAAAGATTATGTAAACTTTATTTGGCTACAATGTTCTACTTAGTTATCTAATGTTTTATTGTTTATAGATTAGGTTGGTGGAAGATTGAAAAATCTGGTTTTTATTAAAGATCTATTGGCATAGAGGAGTCAGTTTTATTAAAAAAAAATCTTGAAGTTGAATCTAAAACATCTTAAATTTATTTGTAATAGTATCTCTATAATGTAACGGAATAGGATATTTGGATATAGCTCATCTGTAACAGCTGTTAAAGTCCTTATTAGAATTTGATTTTCAAAAGTGTTATATCTGTAAACTGTTTTAATATTTTTCTTTAAAGTTCTTAGCAAGTATCTTATTTCAAGTTCATGAACATGCACTCAGGCTCCCTTCTAGAGTGGTTCACTCCCCTCTAGAGTGACTGCTAATGAGTCAATTAATATACTTTTAAAAAAAATTTATGACACTTGAATGCCTTATTTTCTATTATCTAGATTTGTTAATAATAAGCTTCTTGTATTATTAAGCGCTCATGTGCCAAGTAAACTGTTTTTACAGTTTACATGGTGATAGGGATGAGACACTTCATATTAGAGTGCATCTTGTTGCTGAAAGAGCAAAGTCATGTTCATCCCCACTCATGACCAGGCAAACGCTTTGCCAGGACCTGAACCAGTTCAGCCTTCAAAGCCAACAGAAATCTGTTTATTTCTTTTTTTTAAAGTAAATGGAATAAACATTGTGCAGGTTAGATCGGTGTAAACAGAAAAGAGGAAGGATCTGGGTCTTTTTTTTTTTTCACATACTAGGGGAAGAGGAGAGTTGCCTTTCCATTGATGCAAGACTTGGATTGGGTAAACCCCATCAGTCTCATACACTTCACCTTCAGAGCACAGTTTCAGTCAGCTTAAACAAAGCCTGTCTCATCTTCCAGCCAGCTGTATATATTTTCTTTCTCAGCTCTAGCAGTTTTGTGGCTGCCATGCTAATTGGATCAGTCCACTGATTTGGCTGAAAAAGCCCTGTTATGGAATAGTTGTAAATCAGGTCTGACTCAGCTTATAGTCCTATGATTAGAAGAAAAAAGGAGTTGGGCTTGGCTACCCTTTTGGTGAAAGCTCAGTCCTTGGACAAGGAGCCCACACCCTCAGAGATATTCTCATTAATGCCTTAAATGGGAAATTGAACTAATGTTAACCTAGTATAAATCTGTCTATATTTTCTCTTCGAAAGGGCTAGGTTTCTTAATGGTTATATGTTTATTTTAAAGTCTGTTTTGCTGAGGGTTTGTTTATGCACCTTAATTAACATTTAGGATGTAAATCTTGGGAAAAATAAAGGCAGCCCTAGCTTTTGTCAGGCTCTTGCAGGTTATTTTTTTATTTTGCATAACAACATATTATCAAAACAGATGCTGGAGATAAATAGGGAGGTAGGGGCACTATATATGGCACGGCCAATGAAATGGATATTTGAACCCTCAAGTTCAAAATATCTGTGCTGTGCTGAGTAAGAGTGGGGCTACGGATGCTGGTGACACTAGGTTGTTACATCCTACCCATAAATATTCCATTTTTATTGATCACACGAGCAAAAGGTCCTATGTTAAAATCTCAAACTCCCTTATTTCAGAGAACTCCTGAATTTGAAATCTGAAGGTGAGCATGTGTGAACAAGGTGCATGTTAAATAAAGCTGCAATGAAATACAGGTTACAGTCCACTCTTAAATGACTATTGACCTACCCCATGGGATGCCACTGTGCAAAAGTAGCATGTTGAAGATTCAGCACACATGTTGAAGCACAAACACACATGTCATTATTTATCCACTGCTTCTCACCCTGTAGTGGCAGGCAGATGTGTGCCTTCTCCCCAATCTAAGATGCCACATAAAAAATGAGTGCAAACTCATACCCATGTTCTGAGTAAATCAGATATCAGGATAGATTGGGACATTTTATATGAAAGGGGCAAACACATAGTTATCAAGAGTTAACTATATTTAACAAGCCTACAACATGTCTGGCAGTGTAAAAGGTCTGTCAAAATTTCATTAGATTTGGCTGTAGTTCATAATAAACCTGTGTTGGTAGTAGTCAATTTGAAGCAGTAGGATCTAAATACCTTTCACTTGAACCAGTTTCTTGGTCATCTTATTCTAAGTGCTGTAGGCACACGTCACTACAAATTTTAAAAGCAGAAGGATAAAAATGATGTGAAATAGAAAGCCAAACTACCTCTTCCTCTCTTTCACAAACATGGCTGTAAAGCAATATATATCTTAATAAAGTTATGAGTGAACGAACATGTCCATGGAGGTGAACCACCTGGCCTGTGTTCTGGTGGATGACTTTTTCCTGCTGCGCAGGGCATTTTCAGATTCCATGTTGTCTTCATTTTCTTTTTTTAAAAAGCTCTTGTCTTGTCCCTGTGGTTGAGTTCCTTAGTCTGAGAGATAGCTTAAACCAGTATTTCTGAGAAGTACGTGCCTCTTCTTTTCCCCAGCTGTGGTTTCATATTGCAAGGCTTGAAGAGCAGTACTCTTTCAAGGCCACCTGTGTCTTCTTCAATCATTCCCTTGGCACACCATCCATTGTGCTGAGAATGGGATATGGGAATTGAGCTGCATTAAAAACAAAAATGTGTGAGAAGTTACATTCATTTATAGTGCCATCACTTCTCTGATCCTTCACTTATACTTGCACACCAGCAAACAAGGAATATCAAGAACGTCATAAAGTAGTAGAGCAATAAACTCTGTCCCAAAGCCATGATTGCTATGGGCTTGACTTCCAAGTTCCAAGCTGTTCAATGCTTGTAGGATGTTGCTGTCAAGTGTTTTGCTGTATATATTGGTAAGAGGTGCAGGAACCTGTGTTCTGTTTGCTCCAGAAAAAAATTATATAGGTGTATATAAAATGTATTAAAAATGTATGTAAAAAATTAAATTGGACTCTACAAAAGAGAATTTGACAGTCCTTTTCTTTTTGAACTAGTGTGTGAGTAAATATGCACAGTTTTAAGATTGTTCTTGCATTTTCAGCATAACTTTGCCCAAATGTTTAGATGGTAAATTCATCATTTTAAGAAACAAATACCCGTGGTGTGTAAATACTTTGTTTGAAGTATAACAGCATAGTACCAGCAGTTCTTAAAGGTTTACAACTGTTTTTCTTCTCTATTTAAGGCGGCCTAAGACATGCAGTAGCCAGTATAGCAGGTGTTGAGGCTTATAAATACATGAAGTTTGAAGGAGGAGTGCATCGTGTTCAGCGGGTACCAAAGACAGAAAAACAAGGACGCATTCACACCAGCACAATGACTGTTGCAATATTACCCCAACCCACTGAGGTAATATTTATCTTTCAGCATAACAGACATTACCAGGAGCAATGTTTGATACCAAGTGTTTTCTGCCTCTCTTGATATTTTCACATAATGACTTTTTTAATCTTAATTTTAAACTAGTTCATATTGGTTCTTTTATTTTTATCACAGGGATGAAAAAGAATTTCTGTCTTTCTCATAATCCTAATTTCAATAAAGTCACTGAGAGTTTACTTAACTATGACTTGAAAATTAACTGTGACTGTCTGGCATGTTGTGTGGAAAACTACATTTTCTGCAAAGTAACAGAAGACTGAATCATTTTACCAGGCTCATAGATGACTTCTTTTAGCACTTCCTCTTTCCCATTTTTATAGTGTCCTCACTTGCCTGTTCTAAAATGTAGGATAATTCAGTTTTGTTATATTTGCTTGCTGAAAAGCAATGGGCTAAGAAAGGTTTGTTTTGATCTTAGTTTTGTGTTGACATAGCAGATTGACAAAGATGTTACTCCTTCCTGAACTTTCTTGAAATTGTCTTGCTCCTTCCTCACAGAGACTATTGCTCCACTCCAAAGCCAAAAACGGGAATGTCTTCCATTTCATTTAAAAACCATCTAATCAAGCTCAAATATTGGCTAACTCTGCTGGAAGAGAATGCAGAGCTCTCAGAAGAGAGGAAAATTAGTGCTAAGCAATGGTTATGCATTAAATTACTATTTGGCTGATTTCTGGGGTTCCATCGTGATGCGTTCAAGTCTGATTACCAAGATTTCTTAATATGTTTATAAGAGGATTTGAATTAGTACCCATAAGTGTTCAGAAGTTTGATCTTGCATGAATGTGCCTTCTAAAATAAACTGTGCATATTTGATATCTGTCTAGAAAGAAACAACATAAAATACTTTTTTTTTTCTCTTCTTCTGTCTCCCATGACAGATGAGGCTGCAAATTAGTCCAAAAGATCTACGGATAGAAACAAAGCGAGCTAGTGGAGCTGGAGGCCAGCATGTCAATACAACAGATAGTGCTGTACGGATAGTTCACATTCCAACAGGTGCTGCTTCGTTCTTTCCTTAGTACAAAATCTACATTCCAAAACTGCTGTCAGAATTTCTTTTGAAACAATGATTTTATTTTCAAACCTGGGCAACAGTAGAGCAGAGGTTTAATGTAGTTTTCATGTCTATTCATACTACTCTAAATGCATCATCTTGTGCTCACTGCAGTTTTTAACAGTGAAGACTACTGGCTTCAGTAGGTAAGCTGTAATTTTGCTATTAAACATGACACTCTAAAAGCAGTCAGATAATTTTCTATCAAAAAATTGTATTTAAGCTTTGAAATAATGAAAATGATACCGAAAAATGGAGTAGGTTGAAATCTAATGTTCTGAATTTTCTTGACTAGTCTCCAAAAGAGAGATTGTGCTATTTTCATATTAAAACATTACTTTTAATTGCAGAGTCTACTCAGAATGCCAGCTCCCATTCGTCTGCTGGCTCCTTTCCCGTAGATGACACACATAATTAAGAGGCCCATCCCTCTGGCTCAGGTTAGGAAACATAGCAGGGATAAGATACACCCTCAAACACTACCTGATTTTAGCTGTTGTATGGGGGCTTTTTATTGCCATTCCTAAGCCTTTTACTTCCCTTTGAGCAATTTACAACAGCCTTCTTGACTTTCATTGCATTTTAACTTTTCCTCTTCTCTACCACAAACATTCGTCAGGCTTTACACGGTTTCAGGGTAATCCCAAGCCCTCTTTATCTTCATGTATCTTCATGATTTTTGCTACCCATTTCTTTGTATCTGTTTAAAACATCAATCCATTCTGCACTTGTTGCATCACTCTAGTAAAGCAGAAGGCAAGCAGTGGAGAGGTTAAAATTCTGATCACTATATGGTGACAAAAAGATACCTCAGATTAAAAATGTTTTGCATTGCCTGTATGTTTGGATAAAAACTCAACAAACTAAAACCAGCAATTGTTCTTAGTTTTTGCTGATGGCTGTTATTAGGGTGTCTTATAGAAATCTTAAAGTGTATTGCAAATTTTTTGCCCTTATACATGGTTAACGGGGGAGTTCATACCTCACATTAGCTCCTGACTTTTTTCTGTTCCACCTTTCCCTTCTTTATTTCTCTGATCTCTCTTCCCTGAAAATTGTCCTGTTGCTTCTTCTATTTCTCTCATCCTAAATCTTTTTATAAACCTTCACCGTGATCCAAAATGTTGTTTATAAATAAGTCTTTCAGAAAGTAATACTATGTAATCTTATAAAATCATCCTCTAATATTACCAGAGCTACTTAATAAGTCCAAATAACAATTTAGTTCATACTGCATTTCTTCCTCCTGCTCCTTTTTTGGGCTTTTCATTTCTAACCTTTAATTGTGTGTTTTGGGATGAGAAAGCACACCTCTCTATTTTTTTAAATAAAATAGTGCCCACTTTTTTATATTCTGATCATATGCTAAGCACTCACTATCTTATGTATTTTACTGTTCCTTAAATCCTGCATTTTCTGGAACCGTGGCCAAAATTTCCAAGTAATAAAGGTGTCTTTTATAAGTCAGATCACATCACATATCTTTTATTTCATTATCCATCTGTTGTCCAGATGAAATAAATTTCCACTGAATTAAATTTCTTGTCTTATGGCTTAAAACACGTGTACAACTCAGCCTACACGTCTCTCCCAAAATGTATCATTACTCATTAAGGAACCTGGACTTCTACATTCCCAGTCCAAATGTAACAGCCTAATATAACATATAAAAAATCTTCCAGAAATTGCAGAGCTCTTTTAGTATGTGTTAATCTTAAATGCTAAATGTCATGATATTTTTGACAGGGATTGTGTCTGAATGTCAACAAGAAAGATCCCAAATTAGAAACAAAGAGAAGGCTATGCAAATGCTGTGTGCTAAACTATACAATGCCAAATTAGAAGAAGAAACCAAAAAGAGAAACTATGCTCGAAAGATTCAAGTAAGTTTCATTTAGTTGTGATATAATTCTGTACAAGCATATGTCTTTAGGGTAACACCTTTGTTGAACAACAAGTAGTAAATGGAAATATAGAGCAGCAGGAGCCCAGGAAGGACTTATATGAGGCAAAAAAAGTAATAGAATCACAGAATGGTTTGGGTTGGCAGGGACCTTAAAAATAATCTATCTCCAACCCTCCTACCATGGGAAGGGATGCCTTCCACTAGGCCACTCTAGAGAACAAAATTTCTGGAGTCCCCAAGCTCTCTAAACGACATTACATTTTACTGCAGCAATAAAGCCCATATATTAGCCAGACTTAAAATTTCAGTAGTAGGTAAATCCTAGAGATCCAGTGAAACAAACTGGATTGCAGCATGAAGAACCAGAATAGTATTAGAAAAAGATGCAGTATAAAGTAAAGTATTAGTAAAAGATGCAGTTCTTTTACATGTTTGAGAAAAATTACTGCAGCTGTAGAAGTGATCTGAGTACTGTGTAACTCTTAACAAAATTTGTATAGTCATGTGAGGAAGAGAAACCTTTTGCTTTATATGCCTAATCAGTATTTCACCATTTTTGTAAGATGATGATGATGATGATAAACTGGTTCTTCTTGTTCTGTAGATTGGGACTAAAGGAAGATCAGAGAAGATCAGAACATACAACTTTCCACAGGACCGGATTACAGACCACAGAATAAGCAGATCAGTGCATCATGTTGAGTCTTTCATGCTAGGGGAAGAAATGCTAGATGAAATGATACAAACTCTGAGAGAATATGCTGATTATGAATCTCTAATGGAAATTATTTCAGAAAATGAAAAAAAAAATTCCTCCTGAACATTGTTCGTTCTCAGGCCATTACAACAGATGTATACCTTGATCTGCAAAGAAGCTTCTCAGAGCACCACCCAGGAAATGGAACTTCTTTTCAGATCATGAAAAACATCACAACTTGTTTCTTCATGAATATTAAACAGTTTTCTTACTTGCTGAGTAAAAGACTTTATTATTTTCATATAAGACATTATTGCTGCAGTAGTCCTTTTGAAAAGTTTATTTGATTGGACCAGAAGTAACAGCAGTTTTTAACTTCTTCTACTGAGAACTGATACACCACTCTCAAAAGGTATGCATGCATTAAAAAAGGAGTTATTTCTAGTTCCCATTTTCATTTAAACTATGGCTTAACCATCACACAACAGTGTGAAATAGCTTACTTGGGAGAACAAAAAAAAATCCTATTTTGTTTGAGTGATTGGAAAAAAGTGATAAATAAATTACCCACTTTACCTATCCACATACTTATTAATCACTTAGATGTCTCACAGGAAAGGGAGTCAAAGTATCTCTGTCATGTTTTCAAGGCCTTCTGGCCCTTATTTATAAATACAAAACAAATTTAGGAATATCCCTTGTGCAAGGGAAAAAAAGCCATGGAAGACAAGTGATGAATCATATGAATTGGTTTTGGAACAAATATTACTGTTATTGAGTCAAAAATTAAAGTAATTGTTACAATATTGTTCACCTGATATTTTAGTATCCAGTTGACGTCAGTTCAGTGTCTCCTTTATGGTTTTAATTGAATGCCCAAGTTATTGATCTTCTAAAAGTTATGTGCTATGACCAGCACTTACTGGTTTTGTCTGTTTATTTAACAACATTTTAAAACATTTGATACCTTTATCTTTTCTTTTTTTCTAGTAAATACTGCATGATAACTATGATTAAGTTCCAAGTCTTTTAATTTAAGATGCATTAATTAACTTCAGATGAAGGAATGTCTGTGTGCATAAGATGAGGCATACATCTGTCCTTTTGATAAGCATGAGTCCTAGGTCTGTATTTACTAGCAGTTTTATAACTCCAAACTGGCACATAAAAAAAGTGAAAAGAAACTGACTCAATTTTTGTGTGAAATAATTAGATAGCTATTGGAGCAGAAACTAGGACTGAAGTCTTCATTCTTACCAGATCAGTATGGTAAATGGAACACTGAAGAGCACTTGTGACAGTCCTACAGACATGACTTAAAGCCAGGCCTTCTTATGCCAAGTGATAGATGGAGTTTGCTGTTCAGCTTCATATTCTTCCAAATAAACAAGGGCCATTGACCAGGTCTGCACACTGGACTTCTGCATGAAACTTAGATAATTGTTTAGGTCTTTGTCACCCTAGACCTTCCCTGGTCTTCCAGCTTGATCTGTCTGGGCAGATCCTGCCTCCTTATTCTCATCTGGCTCTTGAATAAACACTAAATATGTTGTTGCCTTGCGAGTGACCAGGCTCTGATCAGTGTGAGAAAAAACAGACATCGTGTAGTTCTGGCAGGAGGCTGACAGAGGTATTCCAAACTTGGTGTCTGACAGTGCCTGTCATGTCAAGCTTTACTGTGTAAAGACTTTAAGTCCCCCGCTTGCTTTGTATTAATTTTAATGCAAGGGATGTTGTCTCTGCAAATGCAACCTTCTTGAGCTGGGAGCAGATTGCCTTTCCAGCAGTGGTGGGGATCCCTGCACTGGTGTCCAGTCAGCCTAGCTCCCAGTAGTGCTCCTGCTCACTCTGCAACCACTGGTAGCATTGGTCATATAAAATAAATACAATTCTTTTATGGGGAGTAGCCCAGACCCACTGCCAGACATGAATCACAGAATGGGTCACATTGGAAGGGACCGCAGTGGGTCATGCAGTCCAACATGCCTCCTTAAGCCTGGTCATCCTAGAGCACATGGCACAGGATTGCATCCGGGCAATTCTTGAATATCTCCAGTGCGGGAGAGAATCCTTTCCCGGTAGAGGAGCTTTGCACATGCGGAGCGTGCCGGGGTGATGGGAAGATCCCAGGCGCGGGATCCATTTAAACAAGCAGACGCAGATGTAGCCGGGCGCCAGGCTGCGCTTAGGCACGTGTCAGTGCCGGGACGCGGCAGCTGCGGGTTCCTTCGGGACCGAGAGCGGTGCGGGGCCGCAGGGCGGGAGGAAGGGGCGGGCGGGAGCGGCCGGCGCGCGGGAGCCGCGGCCGCGCCACTCGCATTCCTCCCCGGCGGCCGAGGAGGGAAAGCGAGGGACGGGACGG
>VXBC01001865.1:869630-895782 GCA_013399945.1 Ploceus nigricollis | reverse complement strand
TTTTTTTTTGCTTGGCTCCTTGCAGAAATGTTCAGTGAAGCATGATGTGGAAATTCAGGGAAATTTTAGAAGATTCAAACTCAGATGTCAGAATTGCAAAGGAAAGTAAGCCCAAAAACTACAACAAAAATCACAACAAAAATCAAACGAAGAAAAAAAAATTACTTGATTGTGACCATAACTTCCTTGGGTTTCCACTACAGACTTATGTGTATTTTTCCACACCAGTTCATAATGGGGTTCTCCTGCTTTTCATTTAATAAACATGGGGTCCATGAAATGCCTTACAAGCAGAAAGGAAAATTGATAGAAATACAATGTGTTTGAGATTGTACCTTATGCCAGGAAAAGGCAGAATTGCTATGTAAACAGTTGAGTGACCTTGACCTCCAGGAGACCCTAAGCTCAGAAAGGGTTTTCCCTGCTCTGTGGTTTAGGATATAAACCTGAATCTTTTAATTTGCTCTGGCCTTAGATTTGGTGTATAAACTCTTGTAAGAACTTGTGAGCTCCAGCTTGTCAAGTGTTCATGTTATCTTCTGTTATGGGTTGTTTATGCTCTGGTCCATAGCACAGGTTCCAGACAAGAAAATGTTCATTCCCTTGCCAAGGAGATGGGGCAGAACAAGAGGGAAAAGCAAGGAGGAGCCAGCTTTGTACGTGGGAAGCTGGAAACCATCTGCCTGTGGAGCCATGGCCTGCTGCAGTACCTGGCTCTGCCTGAGGCCACTGGGAGATGGTCAGCAGTGCTGCAAGGAGGGAGCCGGGCGTCGTCCCGCTGGGAAGGGCTCTGTCACCTCCCACCCTGGGGCCGGCTGCTCCCAGCCCCCTTGCCGTGTGAGGCACAGTCCTGACACAGGAGGAGGCAATCCTTCACAAACCACCCCGCTTGCTGGCCGGGCTGCTGCCTCTTGTGGATGTTTTAGTTTGAAGGGAGATTGTTTCTATCTGCTGGTACATCCAGTCCCTGCGTTTATTCAAGAACATGTTCAAGCTTTGTTTTAAACAGCGCAATAAGTCAGCACAGCTGTTTGATTCAGAACAATCTGTTTACTTGCCCACATGTGGGTGAGTAAAGATTATAGGAAATTAAAACATCTAAAAGTAGAAAGTGTGTCAGGGAAGAAAGCAATTTAAATGTGTCATGTGAGCCAGTGCTGGTCATTTATGTCACTGCCAAACCACACAGGACTGTTTCTTCTTCCATCTTGCCACCCCCACTGCTCAACTCCTCTCAAAGGGAGGGCTTGTCATCAAAATCTATCATGTTTCCTTTCCACTCCTTTGGGGAGAGCAGAAGAAACAGCCCAGTGAGCTGCCAATCTGTGCTTGCCATGCTGTGTGTCCTTCTCACCTGCTTGAAAGTGAAGGGCACGTGTCACCCTGCAGGCACCTGCTGTGCTTTGGGCTCTCAGGCAAGAGTAGCTGAGGCTTGAAGAGCCCTGAGATTGCAGAATAACCACCAAGTCTGTCTTATTTGCTACAGCAGCTGTTTGAGAGACCAAGTTTCCACGAATTCTCAACAAATAAACACCCTTCCATAATTTCGCCTCATAGGCAAAAGTGGTGCTGGCATGAGCTGGTGCTCATGGGTCTGACCTCCAGCTAGAGGCACATCTCTTGGGAGACATTCAGGCACTTGGCCCTTCCAGGTTAGATTCAGTGCCTTTAATCCAGAGACAAGCACCTGCAGAACAGGTGCTGGTGTGGAGAGACTGCTGGGAAACGAATCTTCCAGCACAAAGTAAGGAAAATGCAAGACATTTCTACTTTAGCCTGGGAGCCAGGAGTTTGGCAAAGATGAAGCACCTGTGCTGAGGGGACTTCAAACAATGCTGCTGACATTAGAGAACCAGTGAATCTTAGGCCACACTTTATTCCTTAGGCTTTATGTAGATAATGCCTGATATTCATGGAGCAACCCCAGACTAGAAGCATGCAAAGCTAGTTTACTGTCGCATTTTCCTGAGTGAAGTCTGATGCAAAAAGTGATCAAATAAGAAGATACCACAGGTTTTGTGAAAACAGTCACATTTTGGAATTTTAATGGACTGGAAACTGAAACAAACCCCAAATATCTTGTGGAAAATACTTTGTAAACAGTATACCTGGATGTTAATCCTCATTGTAAATACCCACTATATCCACCACCCTTCTGAAAAAATAACTAATCTCCAGTACTGACTTTCACATCTGTTTCTTCCCCAGTTCAGTCCTCGTGAGCCCTATATGAATATTTGTCATAAGAATAATCTGAGAAATCCTTGCAAGGAGAAGCTTGCACTGTTATCACTGTAAGAGTAACAAAAACAAGAATGTACATTTTGATCCTTTGATGGAAGAAGACAAAGAAAAAGATGTTAAAAGGGTGATGTTTTACACATTGATATTCTATATATTTCATGGATATATGGTCTGCTCTGGAATGGTAGCTCTCTCTTCTCACCTACTATAGAGTACCTTATAAAATAAACAACCTTAAATGTAGGCTTTTGAACTAACAAAAGTCTATATGAGTATCATATTGTTTATTTCCCCTCTTTCCCCTTAACTAAAGTTTAACTGGACTGAAGTTTGCTTTCTAAATTGCCTTTTTTCTTCATTTTGTCTTCCCCAGTTTCTCCTCAAACTGCTTTCTTCTATTCTCTGTCTTTATGCTTTATTTAACCATTCATCTGTTTGGGGGAGTTGCCTTAAAACCCCCCTCTGCACAGGCCAGGTGTAATCTTGGAGGAAAGGACAGTATTACAGTTTTAAAACTGGAGGAATCATTGTGAAATTTAGACTGGTGCTTTTCTTACTATAGCATCTAATTTTCCACTTAATATCTAAGATACGTGTGGCGCTATTTAAAGACCCATATATTTTATTTACATTGCATAAGGCTTCAAATAATACTGCTAAGATAGTACTGAGAAGTCAATCATATAAGATGGACACTGATTAACAAACCAGTAAAATGAGGTATGAGGCACAGATGAGCAAACTGAGGAGTTAAGTGATGTCATAATCCTATGAGACACCATTCTAATAACCTATTAAGAGCCCAAATACTGCATTATAATCTTGTGTAACTTAAGCTTTTGCTTCAGTGGAACTATTCCCATTATTTTGGTAAGCAACATGCACAAGTGTATTCAGGCCAAGGACTACAGTGGTGGTTCTGTGAAGTGGACATCCTAATTAACATTGGACAAAGACAACTTCAACAAACAAGAGCAGTCTTCTTTAACTGCATGATACAAGTCAGATTTCACAGAGGACAAAATGAACCCCAGGTAATTTTCATTTAATTAAAGAGTGGAAGGAGACTAGCAAAGCCATGTAAATACATGACATAATCCACTATGCTGAACTAGGCTAAGCACAGGGATAGCACCCACTTTGCTATGAATATCAGACCCTGCCCTAAGGAAAACACTGGTCAGTCCTCATTAACACTTAGCAAAAAAACAGGGTCAGTGGCAGTCAGAGTAAGGGCAAGAGTTGGATATGGATGACCTTTTCTCTGTCTGAGATAGCAGTCCTCCCCCCCTGCTCCCCCCAAAATCTGAAAGAGCTGAATCTACACAGAAGGAGGGAGCAGCAGCAAAGCCTCGCAGTGGTATCAGGGGACAACCACGGCGGCTGACCCAATTTGCATTCAAAGCAAAAGCAGCTGAGTTCCTTCAAGCAGACACTGCGCTGCCAGGAGCAGCACCACATGGCTCTCTGTGAATTCCCCCTCTCTGTTTTTGCACATCCAGGGCAGGTGATGTCAACCCTTGCCTTTGTGTCCAGGTGGACCACACGACTCAGGAGGAAAGAGATAAAGGTGCTAATGCAGCATTGCCTCATGAAAAAAATACCCCATGCACAAATTGTCTTTCCGGATTAAAACTGCATTATTCTAGTTCTGACAGAATGTTAAAAAGAGACAAGAAAAGATCAACATTTCTTAAGGCAACAGTGCTTTAAGTCCACTTCACTTTGGAGTCCTGAAGTACTTTAAAAATACTGCTGAATTTAAATCTTGCATGGTAGTTCTGTCAAGTCAGTACTGCTGTCATTTTGCCTAAGTGAGAACAAAGGTAGAGGAATTTCGAGAATGTAATTTTCTGCAAATCTCAGGGCTGCCTTTAAGATTTTCATTGGATCTTGGAAGTGTTAGCTATAAACACAAATGCACCATCAGTTCCAGAATTCTGGCACTTGAAATTTATTTTCAATACAGCAGGTAACTAAATCCATAAAGACATATAGAGGAATAATTTTCTTGAAAAGAACATTTTAGAATGAATGCAATTTGCATGTGGTACTTCATAACTGAGGGTGAAATTTGTTTCAGAAGAGGAATTTTAGAAGGTAAAATGTGTTGTTGCTTGTGTTTCTGTAACTGGTAATTCCTGTCCCAGACTCTTTAAACACAGAGAGAAGACAAGGGTCTGGTGGAAACATACATATCAGCTGGGAAAAAAAAATGACGAAATAACAAAGTAGTGCTAGTGAGCATGTCAGATAGGTGTTGGTCAGAATGTCCAACAGTGACCTGAGCACACTTTTCACCCAAATGCTGAATCCCTGCCTTCTGAATTTTGTATTTAACTTCACTTAGGATTCTGTACATAAGAAAGTGTAGAAGTCTGGTTGGAAGGAAATTATGCTTTTTCTCTCACTTGAAAGAATTAGAGAGTCTATCTTGTCAGGAGAGAATCCAACACTACAGCAATCATCTCTTTAAAGCTTCAAATGCTAATCTTGTTTTCATTAACAGTACTTCAGTGATATGAAAATTCAACCAAAATTACATGTGATGTGATGGTTTCATGTTAATAGGTGTTTAAGTGAAAGGTAAGGCATTAATCAAAGATTAGAAAAATGTATGCTAAATTATTGTGATATATGTATAATTGAAAAGATGTGTTGAAAGGGCAAGAGACTTCTCTCGTGGAAGAACAAAAATTGAAACATAGAACGAGGTGGAGTCGAGGTAAAATATTTTTGAAGATGCGCTGAATGACTGCTTTTATTTTCTCTCTTTGCATTTTTCTTCTACCTGTGGGAAAGAAGCAATTTGTCTGAAACAAGTACTTGGAATTCATAATTTGATTCTATAAATGGAGGATCCAAAGCTGGGATAGTCAGGGTTGTCTTGGTAGCTGCTAGGGCAAAAATTATCATCCAGGTTAGAACTAGTTACCGGTGAGTCATAATAAGGTCCCAAACACAGCAAATGTAGCTGTGATGGACAGTAACATTGAAACCTGAAGTTCAGTTTATATAAAAGTGGGGGTTTTTAGGAGCTGTGAATAAAGAAATCAGCTGATGCAACTTAAGGAGTAATTTTGGACATATCCTGTAGTGCCTTCGGCTGTTTTTGTGCTGGGAGAGATCTGAGTTAAATTATTATTCTGTGGAGTCAAGTCCTTTCGCTGAAAAGGAGACGAGTGGCACCCACGGCCCCGTGTCCCATTAATCCCTGCAGAGCAATGTGGGCTACTGAGGGCTGCAGAAGTACCCCAAAGCAAAACAGAACAGCTTGAGACTTGTTCTCTCTTGTACAAGACAAAGATCGTCTTTGGATCACAGAGCTTTAAAAATAGTTTCAACCCACTTCTGCCTTTCTTAGCTCTCCGGTCTTATGACACAGGCTGTTGTGGCCCAGGGCTATGTTGCTCTGGAAAGGAAAGACTCTTTCCTGAAAGTTCCCTGTAGGCTGGGACGTGCTGGGCCTTAAGAAGGGGGATAAGCTGGACAGATGTGAAGCCAAAGCCCTTGTCTTGCAGCCAGCCCACATCCCCCAGTACCAGCACCTAAAGCAACCTCCCTTTTCAAAACTGGTGTTTTCCTTGAAAACACATGGTCCATCCCCAGTTCTCTGTCAGGTGTCCTTCCTAACAAAGCTGTTACCTGAGTAGAAACCATCTGGTCACCTGCTTATCCCTGTGAGGGAACTGGCTGAGTCTGAAGTCATCTTAGCAAGCTCATGGCAGATGGAAAATTGAGTCCCTACTTCCACCTCCAGGAGATACCTCAAAACCCCCAAGATTCAGTGTCACTGCTAAATGTGTGGGGTATTTTCAATGCTTTCTAAATTCCATTGTTAAATTCATGAATCCAGTTCAAGCAAATTAATAGTTGCTATTTTGTTTACCAGGCCTGGGAGGACTGAGAGCCTGCAGTGACACACTGGGTTATGTCGATCTCATTAGCATTTCATTAGTCCTCTACTTCTTCTCATTAAAATCTCAACCTCATGTAATTTCTCTGCCTCTCTCCACAGATAAGAAAGAAGGCTCAGATGCAGAGTTAATCGTGTCAGGCTTTTCCCCTGTTTCCGAGGTACACTTGCTACAGCACTTGCTGAGCCCTGTCAAGCTGATATTTTTAATAATACAGTATGTTCTTATTAGTCCTCATGCCTGTGCATCACATTGAGCTGCAAGAAATTTCCAGCAGTTGTAGGCTCCGTGCACAGTGTGGTGTAACTTCCCTAGCAATAGGAATCTGATGTGACGTGTCTTTGTGCAAAATGTAAGCCTCAAAACCTTCACTGACCTTTTGAAACTTTTGTGGGATGACAACTATAAGGCTTTGTTGGCTCTTGAGGGTCCTGTCCTGCTCATGCATGTCAAGGGGAGGTCTGCCCTCCT
This sequence comes from Ploceus nigricollis, assembly GCA_013399945.1. Lineage (NCBI taxonomy): Eukaryota > Metazoa > Chordata > Aves > Passeriformes > Ploceidae > Ploceus > Ploceus nigricollis. The sequence continues at coordinate 889,150 of VXBC01001865.1, read as the reverse complement.
CTGATACAGCTGGCAGAGAGGTCAGGCACTGCCTACCAGGAGATGACTCTTGTTCTGATTTCTGGAAGGATACAAGAATCCCCCATTTTCCTGACACCCATCACATCCCCAGAGAAAGATATTCAAATGTGAAACACCAGTCTGAGAGAGGCAGTACAATTCATCTGCTGGCTGTTGCAGTGTGAGAAATAACTACAGCCCCCCCCTTAAAAAAAAGCTCTTCAATAAAGGAAAGAATAACTTTTCCACAGAAAGAGAAGAGGTGCCATGAGGAAAATAATATTCTTGTCTTCTGTATGATGCTTTCTGAATATCTGGAAGTTCCAGGAAAAATTTGTGAAAGCAAGAAAATTTTGGATTCCTTTGGGAGCAATGCACAATATATGCTAAGCCTAGTCTTAGATTTGGGGGTGAAAATTAAAAGGACTTTACTGGGCCTGGTTAGGAGATAATAAATTTTCTTCATAGTAGCTTCATAGTGCATGGTACTGCACTTTAGATTTTTGACCAAGACAGTACTGATAACTCATTAATGTTATAGCTTTTGCTGAACATTTGCACAGTGTCAAGGCCCTCTCTCTCTGCCCCACATTGAACAGATGAGGGGTGTGCAATGGGGCAGGAGGTGACCCAAACTAACAGATGTGAACTAACTAAAGAATACTCCAGTCCTGAGTCCTGATTTCAATGTCATGCACAGCAATAATAGAAGGAAAAAAGAGGAGTGTTTTAACAGTGTTACTCACCTTTTATTTGGGAACTGGCTGAGCATCAGTCTGCCCACAGGAGGTGGTGATTGATTCCCTCTGCATCACTTGTTTTGGTTTTTTTTCTCTCTTCTTCCACTTATTCTTCACTTGCTAAACTTTCATTTGCTTGTTTTTTTTATCTTGACACACAAGTTTTCTTGCTTTTCTTCTTTTTCTCTTCTCTTCTTTCACTGAGGAAGAGGGGAAATGAGCTGAGGGCTCTGTGGTGTTTAGCTGACCACTAAAGTTAACCAACAACGAAGACTTAAGAACACTTTGCAGGTTTTCTACTGTTGGTAAACATTTCTTAGGGCTTATGAATCTGCCTGACATCTTTACTGATTTTTCTGTAAGGAAGGACGCTAGGCTATTTTCTGAGCATTTTAACACACTGCAGTTTTGTTAGTACTGAGCAGCAGGTTTTGTGAAGAAAGATGACTTCAGACTTGTTCTCTATGTAAGAGTCTATATATTCCATACCAGGAATAATTTGTGGAGTCAGAAGAACACGATTTCCCGTTGAAGCTCTCAGAGGTATATACTTTTTAGCCTTTAAGAAGCCATTTACAAATAACCAGTGAATGCTTGATTACAGGTTATTCATCTTACCTCTTATTTTGATGATCATATTCTTGCAACCTCCACAGAGAATATTTCAAATGGGAATTATCTGGAATAGAAACTGTTTCTATGTTGTGAGGACAGATTTTGGTACGAAAAGTTACTGATCTTTAATAGGGCTTTAAAGTGCTTCCAGAATAACATTAAGGGGGCAAAAAAGGGCAAGTTCCCCTGCTTATGATTGTAAATAATTGTAAAAAGGTAGTTATTTATATTACTCAGTAGGGAGTCATATCATAAATGTGTACAAGTTTAAAAGACAGGAAATTACAAGAGAATAATGACAACATCAAACAATTAAACATCTATCTCCACTTGTGTTTGTTTTCTTTGGTCTGCTACAAATGAGTTTGAGGTAGATGAGGAATACAGAAAGATCAAAATTGGTTCAATACATTATCATTTAGAAAAAGGTAAATATAATTTCTATAAGTTTCTGGTGGTTGTTCCATCAATCTTTATAAGAAGGTCATTTTCCCCCTAGTGATTAATATTTTAATTTGCAGACTGCTGCTGATTACATATTCCTGTGTAAATAAAAGGCACTTTGCACTAAAAGGCAGAGATGAAAATACCCACATGACAGCATCTGACAAAGGAGTATGAGAAGCCATAAGCATAACAAATTTCTATTTGCTGATTGTAGTAATTGAAGGGTAGTTGGAACTTTTCTATATAAATATTTCAGTGTATGTATGTGTACATATAGACATTTATAATACGAGCTCTTTGTGGACTCCTAATTATACAAAAGCAGTCCTGTGACCTCGAGTACAACAGTGCAGACATTGATAAACTGCTATTCTCTAGAGCTAACCACACTGCCATTTCTTTTGTTAAAAAATAGCTTGTCAAATTAATGTCAGCTGATTTTTAATTCCATAACATGTACAACATTAATAACTATTATGTCTCTCTCTATTTGTTGGATGACATAGTCAAATCCCTTCTTGTGCAAGATGCTAGTTCCTTACATGGAGTTCTCTCATCTGCTCTACTCAATCTATCTGCCTAGTCCCAAATCCACTGAAGTAATTGAAAAGAATCCTTTTAACTTCAGTGAGATTCAAAACAAGCCTTGAGGAAGTAATTGTCTGCAAATGGTTTATCATCTGACCCACAAAATTTGTTCAGTATTCAGCTTAATGGAGTATTTAATTAAAAAACCCACACTATTAAGATGCAAAATAAGTAATATTTATTGTTAACTGACTCGATTTCATCTGAAAAAAAAAAAAAGCATTTGAAAAACATTGTCTCTTCTGGTTGATAATGAAGCTTAAAAATCATTTCCTTCTCAGATCTATGCCAAAAATATAGTAAGCTTCATCAGAAAATCCAGAAATACTCATTGACATAAATCTTTTAATGTGGTATAATTTTTATGACTCTCTTCAATGATCTATTAAGGTGCATTGCCTAAAGAAATTATGTGGTAGAAAAAAACTGAAATATGATGCTTAGCCATCTCCCATTCCATTTGCAAGGTTTCTGTATTAGGCTTCCTATCAGCAGAAGCAAGCTGGATCAAAGGGCCAGTGACAGGGTCAGTGCTTGCCTTCCAGCAGGGCAGGGAGGCCGAGCTGGTGACACTGGTGCTACTCCCTCTCCCCAGTTTGCTCCATGTGCAGGACACATCAGGCTGTAGGTCCTGTGCCCTGTGCTCCTAGATGCATTCCAGGCCAGAAGCACCTGGTTCTGGCATAGGGCTGCCATCTGCTTTCTGCTAGCCACAAGCCTTTGATAAATGAAGCATTTGATGTAGATATCATTCTTGCTGGCTAAAAATGTAGGAAGCTCTGTCTCCAGAGGCAATTCTGGGCAGCATTCTGAAGCTCTGGACACTTGCAGAGCTTAGTGGGGAAGCATGAGTTATGGGCACTGTGTGCCTCTGTGCTGGTTTCCAGCCTCTGCCTACATCCCACTTGTAGCAGTTATATCCAAATCAGTCCCTAAAACTGAAGAATGAGTCCTGATTTCAAATAACAGAAATTTGCTGTTTGATGCTATTCTTTCTCTCTGTCTGCACTGTTTGATAAGTGTAATTGTTCTTTAGTGAAGCTGCTGCAATTCACAAAAGGCAGAAAGCTGTGTCTAAGCCTGACCATTAATGAAACCAGTTCATTGATTTCTGCTGGTACACAGTGTTCCTGAATGCAATTAATTTATATGAACAGTACAAGGGATTTTGTTCTTTAATTTTATTCTGTTGTTTTATGAAAAGCTAATGTGATAGAATAGATGAGACTAGTGCTCGCTCAAGGAAGAATTTCTGAGTATTTTACTTACAGGTCATCAGCACAGACATGATGTAGGTTTTAATAAATGGAAGAAGCTGGGGTCCATTTAAAATGCTTTGTCAGTTCCCACATCTAAAATAGTTGCTCAATTTAAAACTAGCTGCTTGCTTCTGTTAGGATATAGGAGTTAATAATACTCACCAAGGCTCATGTTCTAGCCATATTGAAGAGGAAAGATTGTTCATTTAACTGGAGCTCACATACTTAACTAGGGCAGCTCCTGGGAATTGGTTTCCATCTAAGGGCAGCAACATGAGAGTGATGAAGGCATAATTAAGATGTAGCACAGGTTCCACTTAAGCAGAGTATCTATTCAGATAGTGTTACCACCACAACTGATGCTTCACCATGTGTGAGCACTAAGCTTCAGTCTAGGCTGTCCAATAAAGTTTTCCATCTGCCCAGAACAAGAATTTGCTAAACAGAGGATGATTTAATTGTTTTCCCTGCTTTTTTTAGTTTTTTAATCCTCATTTTTGATATATTAAGCCTTTACAGATTCTGGTTAAACAACCTCCTTCTTAGGAGATTTGGCACAATTACAGGTTTTAGAACAATAAAGCTTTGGCTAAAATGGCAACAGTGCAACGTTTATATCATTATAGTAAATTAAGGCAGCTGAGTTCAGTGTTAAGGGCAGGACAGAGAACTCTGTCTGTAAGTTGGAAAAGAAAAAAAGAGACTTTATACCTTTGAAAGAGGGGGCAGAAAATTCAGGAGAAATGCAAGGATGTCATAAGGCTATTAATGAAGAAAATTGTAAGGGCCTAAGCCCAACTAGAACTTAATCTGGACACTGCTGTGTAGATAAAGTGCTAAGAGACAAGGTTCAGTGGTGGAACCAGCAGTGCTAACAGTTGGACTCAATGATCTTGAAGGTTATTTCCAACCTTAACAATTCTATGAATCTGTGTTTTCATTGCAATTGAGGATGAAAGACACACTTGTATGAGATTTGTTTCTATTTTGTTAATGTTCTTCACATGAACATGTCTAAAGAAACTACAGCAAATGCTGCTGTGAGGCATTGCACACTTCCACTGCACAGGGAATGCAGCTGCCTTGTTGCCACTGCAGGAACTTACTCCTACTCTGTGAAGCCAATTGCTGTGTAGTGCTCCCTCCAAGCAAGCACTGACAGATGTCTCATTAAAATGGGAGGGGTTTTTTCTACCACTTCACCTGGAGATACACACACAGTCCTTATAGGCTCTGGGATCTAGATGGAGGCCTTTTTTCTTGTCTGCTTAGTACCATCATGGCTGGCATGGGAAATCTTCCTGCTGGAAGACCTGCTCAAAATTGTGCAAGTCCACCTGCAGGCACAGGTGGCTCCTGTGGGGGCAAAACTTGCATGAAAAATACCTCATCAAAAGCAACCTCTGTGAAAATCTCCTTGGGCCTGAAAAAGAGGGATGAAATAATTTCCCTGTGTCTCTTCCCCATGGAAGTCTCCAGCATGATCCCAGGCTAACAGAGACTTCAGAAAAGCATTGCAGCAAATGCAGCTGCCTTCTACTTTCCCTCAATAGTCATAAATCCCTGGCTGCAGACTCACCTGGACAGCTTTCAGTGCAATAAATATTTTACTTGGAGAATTCACGTAGGGAATTCTTCTTTTCTTGACGTATTTATTTCACAACAGACTAAAATAATTCTGAAAAAAAATTCCAATTTTTTTTTCTTTCCTCAGGCATTTCTTCAGAGATTTGAAGTCTAACAAGCTTCATTTCATTGAGCAGTTTTTCAGCTAAGGTGGGCAAGAGAGTGGAAAGCAACAAAAAGGTGAACTATACTGATTTATAATGTGCCTACCAGATAATTTCAAATAGAATTTAGAAGGTAATGCTGATTCTTGAGTTTTCTGACAGATAAAGTGAGTGAACTAATGAAAAAGGCATAGGAAAACAAATATATGTCCAAAAGAAAGAGGGACTGTAACGGAGATGGAAGGTTCATTAAACAGATGGAACTATTTTTTATGCTATTGGTTTTCAAAAGTTTTTCTTACTACTTATGGAATACAAAATTCTTCAGAAAACAACTTAAGGATGCAAAAAATATTATAAAAATAGCACCTACATGTTTATATAGCAAAACCTCTACTTTATTATTGTTAAAGAATGCAATGTAGTTGTGGTAAAAAGTCATTTAACAGCTTCTCATTAAATATGTTGCAGAATTGCAAATTTCTCAACTCCCAATACTATGTTTCTTCCAAAATTTATTTATTCTAAGATTTATTCCTATTTAATCAGTATTCATTTGCCCATGAGCTTCAACATGAGAAGATGAGATCCTAGGAAGAGCACATGAAAGCATTGAGTGTACCCATCAAGTCAGGTAAATTTCTGTTAGATGGGAGGATAAAATCTATTGGCATTGCACAGTCATCTTTGCAAGCCTTATGTGTATCTTCTACCTCCTGTTTTTCTCAGGATGATCACAGGGCTTTAATTCTCAGCAGGAGACTGCCATCTCAAAAATCAAATCATGAGTACCACATAGACTCAAAACGAACCACTTTAGGGCATTTAAGAGAGTCCTCATTTGGGATCAACAACTTTCGATTCTAGTGCTTATCTGTGATGAAATAAATTGCAATTTGAAAATGAAAGTGGTAGAGAAGCCTTGGCAGAGGAAGGGGAGTTACAGCAGTACCCATGCACAGCTCAGACAGAAGGCAGCATCAGTGCCAGGGGCAGTATGAAGAGAGTAGGCAGAGGAAATGTAAAACCAGCTATGAAGAACTTTATATATTTTTAAAACTTGGATGAAAAAAATCTTTTTCTTAGAATAAAATGTCTTTGGAAAAAAGGTTATTAGGCGTGGGAAATAGTTACTGAAGCAGCTCCAGTTAGAGGGGAAAATCACTAAGAGGGAAAGAACATCCCTCCTGCTCAGCCCAACACTTCCCTGGGCACCAAGGTGTACCAGTGGGGTCCTCTCCGCTCATCATTTGATATTTTTACCACTGAGTTTTAGCAATAATTTTCATCTGTTTTTTTTTTTCATTGACAGCACAGTCACACCTTTTTTAAGCCCTCAGAAAAATGAGGAATAAAAATTCCACTAATGCAGCTGCACTTATTACCTAATAAATGTTTGTGCCCTTCTTAATTTATAGTAGTTACCATTAAGGACTTTTTAATAGCCACTATTATCTTTATGTACACAGTTAGTGTTATTAGTTACAGAGAATCACTTTGCAGAAAAAAATAAGCAATGAATAAATGATGGCATTTTCATTACAAGCACTATATTGTTTTGGAGATTATAAAGTGTGGATCCTGATGGACTTTTTTCTAAAAGAATTTCACCTTTTTTGCCTTTCCCATTCCTGCAAACTGTTCTGTCTCTGTAGGTTATCTAGGAGCCAGAAGGATACTGTTAAATACATTGCTTTCCTTAAAGACGAAAGCAGGCTGCTTTGATTTTTTTTAACCAGCTTTAGAAAGAAAAAGAAAGAAAAAACTCCTCCACTCTAATCCAGCTACAGTACAATTTTCACGCCTTTACCCATATAGGAGATGGCTACAAAGACAGTTTGGTGCTTTTCTGCAGGTGTCCTGCTCTGCCAGAGATCTGTGGCTGGTAGCATGTGCCAAAGGGAACAATGAGGAGAGGATTCCCTACCTCCCTCTGAGACCTGTGCATGCTTACAGGTGGGAAGTGGCGAGTCTGCAGTAAGGAAGCACCAAGGAGGAGCCCAGGGGCAGTGCCTCTGGCATATGGTGGCATCCTGTCAGTTATTTCACCTGATTTCATATTGGAGCATTTTCTTATTATTTTCCTTTGTTGAATGTTATGTATAAATTAACCTAAAAATGAGTGACTGAAGAAAATGTTTTTTGTAATAAATGCTGGATTTAAATGATTTCATATCTCTAAAGAGCTTAGCTTGAGTCTGCAGCACCAGCTGTGATACAACTCACAAGAAGCAATGAGAATTCTAAAATTGATCACTTGGTATAGTCAAGGGCGTAGGCTGAGTGTAGATATTACCCTCCTCCTTGGCTCACCCTTTGTTAGACTATCTGGTGTCTAGTTTGGAGAGGCTTGACTAAGTATGATGAAGAATGAGAAATCAATATTAGAATAGCAGATATTATTTATTTCCTGGGGAACACTGAGCATAAGCTCTTGGAGAACGTTACCATTCTGCTGCAGACTGCTCAAGCGTACTTTTCATTTTATTTTGTAATATTTGCAGGCTTAAATAAATGTTTGACATCTTTGTCTCTTGGCACGTATATGAGAAACAGATCGCCCACCTGAATGAGGTCAGTTTGTTCTTCCACTCAAATATGTAAAATATAGAAGAACTGCAGATGCACACCAGACAGAATAAGTATAAAGCAGTGTGAACTCATTAATACAAAGAACAGTGCCCTTACATTAACTGATAAAAATTACCTTCACTCAGCAGATGTCACTCTTTGGCCCCATTTAATATTTTCCCAGTCTGCCAGTACTCCAGCTTCCATGCTGGGGAAAGCTCTGCTGGCTGCTGCTTTTCCATGCTGGCTGTTCTGAGCTGGGGAGCACAGATTAAATGGAGGCAAGCACACCATACGTGTTACCACACACATTTGCCTGATTAAATGGGTTACTGAAATGGCTACAACCACAGACTCTTTGCTCTTGTTTAGACTGGAAGAGCTTTTTTCCCTTTGCACATTGGAGACCTACAGCAATACCATGTGTTCAGCCAGAGGAGCCATACTGAAGTGTAGCTCAGGGAAGCTGCTGATTTCTCTGGAGTTCTGATTCCTGTCCATTGCTCTAATGAAGACTTGCCAATCTGGTGACCCAACTGGGCAGTCTTATCAAAGTCACAAGAAAAAAAACTGGATCAGGCACTATAAGAATCCAAATAAAGCTGGAATAAAACCATTGAGGACTGTATAGTTTTTAAACAAATATTCAGATGGAAAGTAACACTCTGTGTTGTGTGATCCTACTACAAAAGAGGACTGAGATGTGACAGTGACTCTAGTGGGTTAAGGAAACACCATTAAATGTTATGGAAAATGTGTTGTCACAAGGATCATGAGCTTCAGTTCCTGACAGGACACTAATTAGGCTAAATGTACTGATCTGAGTCCATAACCCTGGTTAAAACTTCACCACAGAACAAAGCCTGTGGTCATCTAGGGCAGTGTAAATATTGAGATTGCTTAAAAATAAATTTTCTAATGCTGTAGTTCTTGACACCTCTAGAATAGCACCAGACAAGGGTGCCCACAGCATTCTCTGTCTTTGGTGACACTGTGCCTATTGTAGGTTCTCTGGTACATGACACAGCACAGTAGCCTGCATGCATATAGCTGTGGATATATTTGAAGGAAGTCATGATTCTGTCACTGATATAACAGACAAGGAGAATAAATGTTGCAAATCATTTTTTCACCATTGTTGTAGAGCCATGAAAACAGCAATGAATTTTTTGCTGACCTAAAACCCTTATACTTTGCCTCAGCAATTCTCACAGTATTATTAAAGACAAGAAGGTATTTCCTTTATATCAAGCATATAATATGGAGGCCATATTTTAATTTTAAGTCTCTCTGAGACAAACATTTCCTTGTGTTATCCCTTAAGAAAAATTCCTGACTAGATGGCCTATAAACCCCACTTAGCCAAGCACTGTGCACAGCATTTTAGCTAGGCGTGTCTCCTTCTGGGCTAGCTGCATGTGTTATCAGCTAAACTGAAACCTTTGGCAATGTGCCCATTTAAATCATGATGGCCAGTCCTCTACAGAAAAGTATGTGCAACTCAAAAGCAGCTCAAAGTACAGGTGAGGAAATGCCTGAACCTGCTTCTTCCAAAACATTTTTGAGTATAAGTATGCTCACAGACACTGCAAAGTTAAAATCAGAAGCCAGAGCTACAAAAGAAACATATACTCTAAAGTGCTATCATTTTGATGTTGCTCTCAAAAAAATTATGGACCAAAATAACTGCTCATAGGTATGCTCATTTTGTGCTCTATTACACTTTCCTCTTCATTCCAATTTGTTTTAATAATTATGCTTTGTTTTGACATTTTGAATCATTTCCATGACATTCAGCATATTATCTGATCCGTGATACAAGCTGTCACTGAAAATGTGCTGTGCAGTGAAGTCGGATCTGAGGTGACAAGCAACTGAGCTTTTTTTTTTTTACCTATAAATTTCAGTTTCATGAAAACCTCATTTCTCACTGCATAAAGCTCTTGACAACAGATTGCTGCAGTGAATATTTGGCAAATCTTTGAATTTTCCCATGGCCTGTAATGGTTACATAAGAATGTGTTAGTCAGACCCAGTTTTTACTTTCCACTAAATATCCAAGATCACCACTGTTTTTTTCTATCAGTTTTCAATTTGGAAATGTAAAGTGCAGAAATGTTTGCCCATCCTTTTCTCATGTAATAAGCACCTAGATGCCTTCCTGGGGTTTTAGCATTAACAGTGTATATACCTTTTCTCTTGTGATAAAAGGCTTGGTGGAAGGCTTGTTCAAATGAATGAGGACTCACTACTTCAGAGGGTTTTAGATCAGACTGTGGAATAGCATTTGGGTAGCTGTAAGACAGCTATCACTTTTTGATCATGAATCTGTCAATTAAGGGGTTTTTTTTTTTCATATTTGGCCAGCACACATAATTGCTACAAGATAGTGTATTCATTTTTACTGTTCTTTTGGGGTTTCTTGGAGGGATCTATTGTCCATACTGCATTGTGTGGATGTTGTACAGATAGAAATCCTGAAAGCCACCAGCACATGGGCTTTATTCCATGCTCCTCAGCACTTTTATCTCAGGTACCTTCTTGAAAGATCAGTTTAAATTTGCAATGGTGAGGCTTAATAGAAACAGAATATGGATGGACAGGAGTTTTCACAGCTGTAAAATTTGCATTTACAGTCCGTCAGTTTGATTATTCCTATCTCATTTTTATAACTCTCATCTGTTCTGTTAACAATATAATGTATCTCTCTCTGGGAGTTCTGCATCTTGTTGACATATCCCTTTTCACTTACAAAAAAAAACCCTCCTCAATATTTCCTTGAATCATTTCATAAAGTTTATTCATTTACCTTTATGACTGAGCAAACAAACTGGGGTCCATTTTCTATGCAATTACTGTGATTGAAGTCTATTCCTTCTCAATTTTCCTGTTGATATTCCAAGATGAACCTTTCCCAGTACAGCTGTCTTTTCTTCAGACTAAGAGATTTGACTCTCCAAATTTTTTATCATATGTGTCATTCTTCTATCAACCTGTCAACTTGTCATTCTTCACCTGTCATTTTATAAAAGCAGACACTAGGTTTTGGGCAGCTTATAATGAAAGAGCTGATTAAAAAATACAATGACCTCAGACAGAAAACTCTTTTTCTGATGTTTTCAAGATTAAAGCAGAAGAGGGAAAACCTGTCTTGAATCCAAAGGAAAGCAAGGCTGAATAAAATCCGAGGGAAAAGAGTTTGTTTGATATCCAATGAACTTTGGAGGAATGTGAGGGACCCATGTTGATGCATCTGTATCTCAGATAAAGACTTTCTTAGGTAATTTCCACAAACCCAGACTGCCAGTGTTTTGTCAGGATTTTATTAATTTTCAAAAAAAAAAATCAGATACATTTTTGTAAAACATATTGACCTTTAGTACTAAAATACGAACAATAACAACAGATGTAGAATGCCTATAGTGTTAACTTTCAGGTTATTTCTCTGAAATGCCTACAGATCTAATTCAAATAAAGATGATTAAAAGAAAAGAAATGATAACTTGCAATGAAATTCCTTTTTGTAGAGATGTCTTCCGAAACACAACATCTGCCTTCATTTCCCAACTTGCAAGAGATTTAAGATGATAGAAGGGTCAGCATGCCCTGTTTTGTTGCAGTGCTGCAGACAAGATGAAATTCAGCTGTTCAAGAAGCAGATTTTACTAACAAGCTCAAAGCACTGTATTTTGGCTCCTAGAGTTCAACAGCTGGCTTCAGCTGGCATGAGGGAGCTGGAGGGTTGCAGAGGGGACTATCCTCCCTCCTCCTTTCCCCTGTTCCTGCCACAAGCAGCAGGAGCAGCTCCTCAGTCAGTGTCAGAAGGGCACAGTCAGTGAGGTTTGGGCTGCCCACAGGGGTGAACACATTCCCCACATCCAGCTAATGCTGATGCTGAGCCAAACAGTTGGACCTTAGGGTTTTGTGAACAGGTTTTTGCAATGAAGTGAATATCATCATTTATAGATTCTGATAAGATTTTTCTTTTTAGTGTCCAGCTCCCTCCATGTGTTTCTTTTTGATCTGTTCTTCATAGGATAAGGAGACTTCTTAGCAGAAGAGTTTGCAGGTCAAATTTTTCTCCTACTGAAGACATACAATCTCACAGCGATTTGATGAAAAAACTTTCTGTAACAGAAGTCTCCTGACTGAGTCTTTTATTTCATGACAGTTAAATTAAAAAGCCAAAGCATCAATGGGGCAGGGGCAAAATCACAGGAGGGAAATACGTGAGACCTTTATAAAGGGACTGTGGAGCATCACACCACCCTGCAGAGGTAACTCATGAAACACAAGCAGCATATTTATCCAAGCAATGCCATAATTTTGGTCTTTCCTAAATGGGAAAAAAATTTGCCCATCGTTCATCAGGCATTCTCCTGAAATTGATACAGCCAAGCATCTCACAAGCAATGCCTACTTGAGGTAGAGTAGGTGGGTGGTAAAGGAGACCACACCCATCACCCATAGGACAGCTGGAAATTGGGGGGTTCCTATGCTCATTTAAACCCCGATTGTCCTCACTTTCCCCCTTCTATATGTCAGTTGCTTCCTCTCATGGCCTTTGACTCTAAGTGTAGGAATATGTGCAAGTATTATATGAAACACCTCTCCTAAGATTTTTTTTTTTAAACCAGCACAACCAGCTTGGTATGATACTTGGATAAATGTGATACATGAATGTCACCCTTGTGAAATAAAAAGGAAAAAATAAATGAGTGATTTCCATAAAATATATACCCAAAAGATTATCATGGAAACTGAGTTTATTTTAAGAACAGAATTTGCTTGTGATCTTCCTGAGTTATTATTAGGTCTAGCCACAGAGAGAAAATGCAGTTCAGAAGTGGTGTAATTGGGTACATATGAGTAGTTACACAGTCAATAGCTGCAAACCTACATCAGTTTTCTTAGTAAGCCAAAGTAATTAGGGCAATTAAGTATGAAATTTATTTATGAAAATGGGACCCAAATGGTTTTTCCTAGCAGATATTGAGAGGAAGATTGTAAATGAGAAGGAAAAGTCTCAGGCTAGATTCATATCTAATTGTAATGTGGCATGTTTTGTTTTTTTTTTTAATTTCTTTCACCTGAGAAAGGATACTTTTGTGATGAAAGAGACAGCTAATGCTTTCTGTAATCAAAAGAAATGTGATCAATCTAAAGAATTGTATTAATCATTCAAACAAAATCACAAAATCTGGTCCTAGTTTTTCACACAGTTTGCCTTATATCCCCAAGTTTATGTCAGGGCTGGACAAAAGTTTTCGGTCAGGAAACTTGTATTGGAACTTGTATTCAATTAGTACAACATATGACACAGCTCTTTCTGGTGCAGAGTACTGACTCACTACAATTTTTCTTCCTTTTTTATACATCCCAAAGAGTTTTAATTTCCGTTCAATAATATCTTTCATAATTGGCAAGAGCCGAGATTTCCACAGATTTTCTCTCAGTACATCCAGTTGCCCCATACAAGGAGAACAAACATAATTATGAGAGCAAGCTTCCAAGAAAAAATATTCTTATCAGCACAGGAGGACAAAGTAAAAATGAATAAAGCATTCCTCTTCTAACACATTATGGCAAGTAGATTTCATTAATTAGATTTTGAGATGTCAATATATGTGTTAGAGACATCTGTCTCCGAGGTTCTTACAGGCTTCTTTTCTCTAGATGTAAAATTAATTAAATAATAGAAAATTTAAACTGTTTGTTTATTTATTTGTCTTTAGCAATATTGTGCAACTTCAGTAATAGTCACAGTGGATGATTGATCATTCCTGGTCACTGAGGATTAGTTTTACCGCTGGTGAACCATCACTCAGTCTCTCGCCTCTAAGGTTTCACTGAGCCTTTTGTAGTTTGTTTCTTTGGTCACCAGCAAGGTCCAGGCCAGTCTCCATAAGGAGGCCGGTAAGTTTCTTTCCCACACATCCATTGGCAGGGTTGAAATCAGTTGAATGAAAATGTTTGTATTTTTTGGTTTTGGATCTGCTTCTTGCCTGGATTTGCATGATGTTCCCCAATTCTACTGGAAAGACAGGGAACAATTTACCACTATCATTCTTATCCATGGGACTCATAACATTTCTTCTGTCATGTCATCCTCAGATTTGTACTCCTTTTCTTCCCAAACAACTCACACATTGCTCATGTGGAAAATGTTTATTTCCTGACTGTGCCTGTGGCCTTTCTTCAAAACTCATCTTGTTTTTCCCTATCTTTTCAGGGGTGGGGTGACCAGAGCTGAAAACTTTACCCATGATGCGAGAGAACCATTGATTTGTGCAATGACAGAATTCTTTATTCTCTACTTCTTTTCCAGTACTTCCTAATACTTGAGTAACTTTCCAGGTGGCAGCTGGGCACCAACACAACATTGTCATTGATCAGTTGATCCTAATTACCAGGGTTTTCAGTTCAGAGTCCTTTTGATCCTCTGTGAAGTTATACCAAGGTGTACAAGGCTATTCTGACTGCTTCTTTCCTTTCTGGTACATACTGCCTGAGGACTGTTGCACTGGAGCAAGAGACACGGAGATTTTGCAGTCATGTCAAAATGAGTGGAAACTTTTGTATGGAATGGACAGTTCTGCCAGAAACATTTATCTTCATGCTAATACAGAGAAGGAAATTCCATGTTTTTCTCAGTATTCTTTGTAATTTTTTTCTTTTTTCTTATCTCCTACAGAACCAGTTTTAATTATACAACTTCTATTCCCATTCCACTTTGACCTGCAATTTAAAGAAACGCCAAAGGAGATAAGGAAATATCATTTGTCTTGTACTATTCAGCCATCAGGACATGAAGACCTAAATTCCTTAAAAAATGTCCATTTTCCCTCTAAGATATACAAGTTAAGTCCTCATGAACACATCCTAGACCAGTGTCAGCTGAAAGTAGCTATATTGCCAGTTGTAGAAAGGGGAGGTAGTGCTCTACTTGGCAGTCAATTTTTAGTTTCACCGTCCAAGCTACTTTGAGGCATCTCTTCCCTCTAAAGAAATTTCATAGTGTTTAATGCAACTAAAAAGTCTATTCCTCAGCTGTAGTTGTTAATAAACAATAGTAGTTGTTAATAAACAACTACTATATGGAAGCTGATTCAGTGATGGCATTTCTGCTTCATAAGTTCTGTAAATTTCCGTTGTAGCACTTCATGTGAATAGCTCCCTTTTAGAAAGATGCAATGATCACTTTTATTCCTTAAAGAATTAAGGCAAGATTAAAACCCTTCAATTTAAACATCTGTTTCCTACTAAAATAATGTCCTGGCATGCTTCTCAGAAAAAGAATGGTAGCTTCATCACTAATCTATGTGGGTGGTGTTTTCTAAACAAAACGCAAGAAAGATATTTGCAAATTATGCAAAGTTAAAGATCTTTAACCCAAATCTTAACTGTTCATGGAAGCTAATTATTAAAATAGTTAAAACCAAAGGAAGATCCAGAACGTTTTAAACATCCTCTACTGGCTGTGGCTACTTCAGATGTCCATCTTCAGCTGAAATATGAAGCAGATTGTGTACTTGCTTTTGTTTCTGTAGTGAGATCCATTCAAAACAAGTATTACCTCCTGTATCTCTTCAGGCCAACAAATTACAGCCATTGGTCAAAAGAAAAAAATAAATCAAACTCTAAGGAGCTTTAGAGGTCAACAGAAATGCCCTGAAATTGAATTCCTCCTTTCAAATGAAACTCAGTGCATTGTTGTGGGCAAACTGGGTCATTTGGTACCAAATCTCTCACTTAGTCTAATCCTCCCAGCCTGTTTGAAGCCCTGTCAGGAGATGAACTGCCAGAATCCTAGTTCTGGTATTTTCACTGCCAATGGAGCCCTACATCTTCATTGTATCAAATATAAACAGCACGATCTTTAAGATTATCCAAAATTTAGCTATGATTCATATGAAGGAACAGTATATCTAAGATAAGCTTTAAACAGGCAAAATAGGAGAAATTCTGATAAAAGGGAAAACCTGTACAAAAAATTGCCTCTTTCATTATATCCCTTGCTATCAAAACTGTCTGCCTACATGGATAAACTTGTTTTGAAATTATCAAAGTTTATATCTTTGACTAATTTCTATGAGTTATATAACGAATAATTTAAATTAAAATCTCACTGACTTTGTTATTATTTTTAGATTTAGTCTTTCAGAAGGAAACAACTGGTAATCTCAGTTATCTGGTTATCTGTGCAAGTTAAAAGAAACAAATCATATTTTGCAACAAGGCATACAAATCTTCAGCAGCCAGATGCTGACACGCTGTTGCAAGTGGCCAAAGCAACAGCAGATTAGAATGCAGATTTTCACAGAACCTAGGAAACCAGAGGAAACCTTTGTGTCATCTACTCTGGTCTCCTCGGCATCAGGTCTCATTCCATTTCACATGGCCATCATTTTCCCAAACCTCATAATCAGTGTTTATCTTGGGCTCTCTACCTGAGAGGCACTGAAACACCAATATAACTTCAGCTGCAGACAAGAGGTGCTTATTAAGCTTCTCGATGTTAAATAACGTAAACCTCTGGCACCCACAGTGCTCTAATGAAGGTAAACACTACTTTATCCTACTTGAAATAGTGGAATACAAAATATTCTTTGTATTTGATATTTCAATTGTTTTTCTCAAGATAGCCTTGCATGCCATTATAGGATGCTGTAGCATGATTGCTGTGTCCTTAAATTTCCTGTCCTATAGCTCATACAAAGCCAAGAGCTAAAAGTATGTCCTACAGCAAACCAGTCCATCCTGAATCTTTTCCCATGTGTTATATAACTTTGCCATCTCAGCCAGTGAAGGCACCTGAGGGACTGATCCATGTGGGTGCTTGTCCTGTATCCATAGAGTCAGTGGAGCCACTGATGAAGCTCAGTGAAAGAAATCCCACAGTGTTGTACACAGAAGCTTGTAAATCACATAAAGTCACGTTTTCCACTGCAGCTAACTTGTTATAAAACAGAATGGCAACTTTTCTTTGCAGTGAGACTCCCTCTCTGCTCATGTACAGACAATGTCACCTTCTAGCAAGATAACTGTCTCCAACAATAAGATTCAGAAAAAAAAACAGCTTTCAAGCACATTCCAGAATTAATGTGAGGCAAAAATGTCTCCTTCCACATGGGTTTTCAGAGTGATATGCTGATTAGCTGAGCATGGATTTCTTTTAAGTTGGTAAGCCTGATGTTTCCCTCATGCCCAGAATTTGCATTAAATAGATGTGTCCAACAGGAGATAAAAAGGGGGGAAACAGTCAGCTTAAGACATCTTCAAATTATGAAATAAATACTTCACAAGCCCATTTGAAGGACAAAGACTGAAAAAGCAACTTTAAAGATAAATTTCTTTGGGTTTTATTTTTAAATGCTATAGAAGGAAATACTATCATCTGTAATTTATATAATTTCATTATGAAATATTTCTGACTGCATAATAAGTATCTGCCATGCATAAATATGCTCAGGGTGTCACTCCACAGTCCTCCCACACATTCCATTTCAATTCAAGGCAATAGCTTGGCAAAATTCTTATCAGCTCCATTAGGAAAGTAGCCTGCATAAAAATACAGGATTCAATCACTGGAGTATATTGTGGAAATTCAAATAGTCTGTCTCATATTCCTGGACAGTGAAAGTACTCTGTAAGGACAAATTCCTATTATTTGCACCAAGTCCATTATGAAAGTGAACAAAGAAAATGCTAGAGATTATTTTATCCCATGGGTTTAATTTTTAATTTAGACACACTGACATGAATTTTGTTACAAAAGTCTAGTTTTGAACCCTTTTGTCTGTTTTGCAGAAGGGCCTAATATTTTCATGGGATACAGGATTTTTCTTTTTGGTCTCCTTCTGTCGACACATACTGCAGGGAAGGGCCTATACACAAATTATTGCGTATTGTGTGTATTATTGCTCTTTAGGCACCACTGGAAATGGTAAATAAAGTGAAGATGAGGGAAAACAGGAGATGGAGAGATGTAAAAATGAGCCTGTTTTTTCCTAAAGTAGGATTGACAGAAAGTCAATATCATGACTTTGATTTTTTTTCTTGTTTCTTCATCTGCAGAGACTGGGGAGATCATAGAATCATGGAATCATGAAGATTGGAAGAGACCTTTGAAATCAGAAGGAAAGGAAGGAAAGAAGGAAGAAGGAAAAGGATAATCCAGGCTTCAAACCTCTTTGCTTGTTTTTGCATAATTTGACATTATTTGGATTAAATAATTTAATCTGTTCTGCCACCAGATAAATTGAAAATAGCCAGAAGGTCAGTATTTGTAGCACTGCTGGTTTGGGTTTTGTTCCTATCCAACACAGACACACTGAATACTAAAAATCAGAGAGTTCAATCACTGTTTTTGGCAATGTCCAGAGATAAAATTCTACATGTCAGCTGTAATGATTCATCAGTATGATACACACATACATACAGATAAGTGTATCTCATGTTAATAATTACACAGATACAGCATACAGATATAAAAAACAACCAATATAGCATAATACAAGGTACAAATAAATAGTTTGATTTAAACAGTCTGAAATATAATATACAACGTGAATATTATCTATGGTTAGAGTGGAAAACCCTTCCATAAATGGAGGCAAATACTAAATTGTCCAGTTGCCTAAAACACATGCTCCTTTAAGCATCTTAATCTCAATGCTGAAATCAATCCTGTCTCTTCAGTGACAGATACACTAGTTATATTATAATCTACAAAAGGTGGCAAAGAATAAAAATTTGAACAGGTTTAGCCCCATTCTAAAGCAACAGCAAGATTGTCTTGGGTACTATAAAAGAGATATATAACTCTCAACTGGAATTTCAAGGTTTTAACAGCAAAAAATATTGAAGACCACAGTAAATAAAAAATGTTTTTACAATTACATTAATGGCAAAAGGAAGGGTAAGATCAGCCTTTGTTCTCTACTGGATGTGGGAACTTAGTAACTGCAGGTGAGGAGAAGGCGGAAGTGCTTAATGCCTTCTTTGCCTCAGTCTTTAGTGGGAAGACAGCTTGTTCCCAGGACAACTGTCCTCCTGGGTTGGTCAGTGGTGCCAGGGAGCAGAATGTTATCCAGGGGGAGGCAGTCAGAGAACTGCTGAGCTGCTTGGATGTTCATAAATCAATGGGCCCAGATGGGATCCATCCCAGGGTGATGAGAGATCTGGCACATGAGCTTGCAAAGCCGCTCTCCATCATCTACCGACAGTCCTGGCTCACTGGTGAGGTTCCAGATGACTGGAAGCTGGCCAATGTGACGCCCATTCACAACAAGGGTGGGAAGGAGGATCCTGGTAATTATGGGCCAGTTAGCCTGACCTCAGTACCAGCTAAGGTAATGGAACAGTTTTTATTGAGTGTCATCACACAGCACTTACAGGATGGCCAGGGTATCAGACCCAGCCAGCATGAGTTTAGGAGGGGTAGGTCATGTTTGACCAACCTGAACTCCTTTTGTGACCAGGTGACTCGCCTGGTGGATGCAGGAAAGGCTGTGGATGTTGTGTATTTGGGCTTCAGCAAGGCCTTTGACACTGTCTCCCACAGCACA
>VXBC01001865.1:721404-869561 GCA_013399945.1 Ploceus nigricollis | reverse complement strand
ACCTTGAGTGCTGTGTCCAGGTCTGGGCCCCTCAGTTTGGGAAGGACGTTGAGACGCTCAAGCGCATCCAGAGGAGGCAACGAGGCTGGTGAGGGGCTTGGAACACAAGTCCTATGAGGAACAGCTGAGGGAGCTGGGGTTGTTTAGCCTGGAGAAAAGGAAACTCAGAGGTGACCTTATCACTCTCTACAACTTCCTGAAGGGTGGTTGTAGTCAAGTGGGGGTTGGTGTCTTTCTCCAGGCAACAACTGACAGAACCAGAGGACACAGTCTCAAGCTGCACCAAGGGAAATATAGGCTGGATATTAGGAAAAAGTTTTTTATGGAAAGAGTGATAAAGTATTGGAAAGGTTTGCCTGGGGAGGTGGTGGAGTCATCATCCCTGGATGTGTTTAAAAAAAGACTGGGTATGACACTTGGTGCCATGGTTTAGTTGAGGTGTTAGGGAACAGGTTGGACTTGATGATCTTAAAGGTCTCTTCCAACCTGGTGATTCTGTGATTCTACTGGAAACAGCAGATATCGGAGCACTAAGGCAATAATTACATAGGGTACATTCCATTCCTGAAAATCCTGTGTGAAAGACATCCTGTTTAACACAGCTTGTGGTTACAGGAGATATAAACAAATAAGGCTGTTTGTCTTACTAGCTAGATGCATAAAATTATTTACAACAACCCAACAACATGAAAAAAAACCCCAAATCCAGTGAGAAACACCAACACAAATTTTGTAATCAGCTACTCACCCTCCAGTAAGTGGAAACTACCTCATTGGTCAGGACTCTTGGCTACTCTCAGCTCTTCAAACAATTGGCATGTTCTTAGCTAAAATATGGATTCAGGACCCTGTGAGTGTTCACATTGCTTCAGTTAAGCGTCTGTCTACAGGCTGTTGCCAAAGGGAGGATACTGAAAGAAGCAGCATATGATTAGACAGATGACAAGTACAGGCTGACAACACAGTAACATATCTACTTCTAGCCCCTTGCTAGCCTCTGTTCAGGGGCTTCTGGAGCTGGAGCAGCTTCATGGCTGAGTTTAACAGTCTTTGACAAACTTCCATCCATCACTTCAACTAATCACTTTTCTGAGCCCATTTAGTCTCTTGGTCTCCAAAACCTCCTGTGCCAATGGGTTAGTTCAACAATCCACTAACAAGGTATGAAAATACTTCCTTCTCTTTTTTTCAAATTTGCTTCCAAACTATTTTGCTTAATATCTCTCTAACTTTGTACTGTGATGAAAAGTGCATAGTTTCTTGATCACATTCTTCATACTAATCTCATTTAATAAGTCTCTGAGTCTCTCAGAGAGAATCTTTCTAAGATGAAGAAGTTAAATCTTGGCGTCCACAGAAGAAATTCCTTACCTCCAATCACCATTATACTCTTCTTTACGTTTTTTCTCCATCTGCTCAGGAACGGAAACAACTAAAAATGTGTACAACACTGAAGATGTGAAAAATACTTGAGATTTCTGTACTAGCATTGAGGTATTTTCTATTTCTGCCTCTCTTCCTAACAATTAATTGGACTGTGTTTGTCATTTTGGCTTCTGCTAAGTGATGATCTGATGCTTTCAGAAGCTTCTACAATGACGACAAGATCTCTTTCCTGACTGATAATAGCTAATGAAGTCTGTCATCACAAATGCATCATTTTCCCTTCCATCTGTATTACTTTATGTTTCTGTTTCAACTAGCTGTTTTTCTTTTTTTTTAATCCAGTCATTCAGTATTGCATGACTTTTCTGAGGCAGTTTCAATCAATTTCATTTGGGATTACTCTAATTTTTGCATAATAAAAAGTGTAATTGTGTCTCTATTTGCCCTCTCTTCAAGAACATTTGGAACACAGGTTGCAACATATTTCCACAGTGAAATCTTGAAGTTATTTTATTATTCTTCTCTGTCCCTGCAAAAATCTTTGTATTATTATGGTTTCATGAAGATTTGCCAGTATGAAAGTCAGACTTAATGATCTCTGTTTTGGAACAGTGGTTAGTCTAAAGTTTTGTCATACTTGTCACCCTCCATTCCTTTCATATTGAAGCTTCTGGTACCTTGTAGCCAGTGGCATTGTGATACAGTTTTAGGTATGAGCAGGATGAGGATGTTACTCTCCTAATCTTTCATCTGTTAATTGGATGCTCTGTAGAGAATGATGTGAGATGTAATTAACGTTTTCAAGTTCACAGCAATTACCTATAGCTTTTGTTGAGAGTTGATTTTAGCATTAACCTTTACATGGTTGTCAATTAGCTGGAAAAAATGTATCTTATCTTACTGTATTTCCTATAACAATTCTGTCTGAAGACTGCTCCATCATTTCTGGTGGCCATTATAAAGGTAGGCTGTGCCTATTCCCACCTCTTCTTCAAACAGCTGTGATGGAGCAAGGATGACAATCCATAGTTTCTGGTGATGATACCTTGGTGCTGCTATTTGTTGAGGTTAATGATGGGTCTGAGTTACAGCAGAGTGACTGTAACCTTGCAGTCTATCTTTTAGTAATCATTTTAGTTTTTAGGAGGCAGTTTCCACCACCATTAACAAAAAGGAGGAAGTTTGTGTAGCAAGCATCTTTTTTTGGTGGTCTACTTGCTATTTTTGTATGATCACACAGTAACATGAACCCTTCCAACACATAAAACTGCCTGTTTTGAAGTTTACACAAAGGCAATTCACACATTTGATTTCCCATGTAAATGAGATGTAAATCAAATGTAAACAAGAAGCAAGTCACTGGAGAAAGTCACGGCCCAAGTATGTCAGATGAAATTTCATGCTCGGTAAACATCAAATGTTAGAAAGTTTTATATATATATTTTTTTTTTTTAAAGATAACTGCCAAATAACTATTGCCTTAGATGGCTGTCTGCTTTAAAGAGGAATGTGCCATTTTAATGAGAGCCTTCCTGCTGATTCACTGCTTTTGTCTATTAAAGACAGTTTGCCCCATTGACAGGGTGCTTAGAAAGTGATTGCCTTAGCCTTTGTTTGTGATCGAGTACACCTGCTACTGCATGAGTGTTGTACAGGAATACCTTTCAGCAATTTTGATTTTGCTGAGTGAATAATGCAAATGGATATTTTTGCCTGGGTTTTGTGTTTAAAGTGTGATTTTTACAATATGCTGGTTATTTTTCATAGTGCCAGCAGTATGCAATAAACTTAACCTCTGAAAGGCCTTTTCATAAAGGTAATTTTTTTCTTAGCTGAGGTTTGCAGCTGACTGAGATATAGCCCATTGTGGTAAAACTCAAAAACTGAGGTTCTGATAATATTTAGGAGCCAAACACCGACACCAGAAATGCACCCAGGAGTCATAATTTCATGCCTTTATTTCAGAGATATGATATCTTTCTGATATGATATTTTTTATTGGTATTGTCAGTTATAGTGGGCTATGTAAAAGCCTCAGGATAATAAATTAATAAAGTGATTAACTACACTAAATCTCACTTAGCCTCTCATCTTGAAAGATTGTTTTCCCTCAGATATTGCTGAGATTTGGACCTCTATTTGAAGAGCTTCAATCACTTTTGGATCACCTCTATTTTGAGCTTAAGCGGTTCTGTGCAGATACAGCTTTTCCTGACCATGCATTTGTCTATCAGGGTAGAGGTTCCCTCAGTTTTCAAGCTGAGGATGGAAGAAAATCCCAGATTTCTCTGATTTAACTTCCCATACAGCTTCTCAGCATCTCCTTATCACTTTTCACCCATCACTGTGGCATCTGTCCCTGCCATTCCTTGAGTCCGTCAAGTGTATAGTCTCATCTTTGGCTCTTCCAATTTCCAAATAGTTTTCCAGGATATTTGAAATAATAATCTGCTTCCTAGCATGGGCTGGGTCATTGCCAGCAGCACTTGGTATGCATTATATGGGCATCATTCTCCTGGACTGGTTATGCTAACACAGCAAGACACTCAGATGCTGGTAATAACTTCCACTGATCCATGTTTAAATCACTGATGAAGAATAATTTTTTCAGTAATATACTTGCATGCCAGCCTATTTAATTATTCTCACGAATATATTGGGATAACAGCAATTTATGATTCCATTGCATCTCCTGCAGTCTGGGAATTTGGCTCTTGTCTCAGAAAAGAGAAGCAGTTTTGTTCTGCTTGGGAGGCCACATCTGTGGTAAATGTCCCAGGGGTCTTCACATGCCAGCCTCCAGTTCACACTGCTGAGCAACACAGGAGGGCAGGCAATAGACAATTCCACCTGCGAGCTGTGGCCCTTCCACAGGGCAGTCCCAAGTCTGAGCTAACACCCTCCAAAAAGCTGTGTGGAGTGCACAGCAGGTCCTCAGTACCAGCTCCTTTGCTCTGTAAAAGTAATCCTATTTGACCATACTATTTAATAGTGTAGACATAGCTGTAACTCTAGAAATACAGGGAATTTAAATAACAGCACTGCTTTTCAGATGGCTGTTTCCTTTCTGTCCCAAGAGTCTTTTCACTCTGAAAACTTCTCCCAGTTGAGAAGGCTGGGAATAATTATTACAATTTGACTTTCTTTAATAAGAGCTTTAATGGGACTCCATTGTGGTTTAACCTCAGTCAACAACTAAGCACCGCACACTTGCTTGCTCACTTCCCGCTGGTGGTTTGGGGGAGAGAATGAGCAAAGTAAAACTCCTAGGCTGACATAAAGACAGTTTAATTGGTAAAGCAAAAACCATGCAAAGCAAGCAAAGCAAAACAAGTAATTCATTCACCACTTCCCATGGGCAGGGAGGTTCTGGAGATGTCAGTTCAGCCATCTCCAGAAAAGCAAGGCTCTACCACACATAACAGTGACTTGGGAAGACAAACACCATCACTCTGAATGTCCTTCCTTCCTTCTTCTTCCCCCAGCTCTACACACTGAGCATGACACCATATATTATGGAATATCCCTGTGTTCAGTTGGAGTCAGCCTGTCATGGATGTGTGCCCTCACAACTGCATGCTGAAGGGGTGAGCTGAGAAGCAGAAAAGGCCTTGGCTCTGTGCAAGTGCTGCTCAGCAATAGATAGAACACCCCAATGTTGTCAGCATTATTTTCAGCACAATCCAAACCACAGCCTCATACCAGCTACTATGGAAAAAAATGCACTTTATTGCAGTCCAAACCCGCACAAACATGCATACAAGGAGTAATGACAGTAGAAGAAAAGATCAGACAGAAAAACAACTCTCAGTTCACAGAATCACAGAATCACGGAACTGTTTGTGTTGGAAGGGACCTTAAAGATCACCTAGTTCCAACTCCCCCACCATGGGCAGGGCACCTTCCACTTGGTCAGGTTGCTCAAAATCTCATCCAGCTTGGCCTGGAATACTTTCAGGGATGAGGCATCCACCACTTCTGTGGGCAACCAGTTCTAGTGCCTCACCACCATCACAGTGAAGATTCTCTTTCTAATACATAATCTAAATCTACCCTCTTTCAGTTTAAAGTCCTTCCCCTTTTCCTATCCCTACATGCCCTTGTAAAAAGTTCTAAGTAAATAACACCAGCAAGGAAAACTTTATGCAGAGGGAAAGAGGAAAACAAATTTTCAGTTCTCATCTGAAAAAAGAGCCACACAAGGGAGATGGAAGGTAACCAACCACAAATGAAATCAGTTTCTAGGGCACTTGACCTTTACCGGGTATTATCACCCAAGATGAGAAAAAACCTGAATAAATTCTGGATCCAGTTCTTTTATTTTCTGTACTAAAAGTGGTGCTAAGCCAGTCAAATCCTACACACTCACACGCACAAAGCCCTACATCCATACACGCACTCTGGATTGAGTTTATTCCTTACATGGCTTTGCTGTGTCTCTTCTAACCAAGCAGGCAATAATATTTACATTGCAGGGAGGGGAGCACCCCAGGGAGATCCATGCAAATTTCCTTGTCCAAGAGAAACTCTCTGACACTGCCTGAACTGAGGCACTGGAAATGAAGACTTTGCAACTTCTTTGTCCTCAACTACCAGCAAAAACCCTCCTAGGTAGGTAGAGCTGATTCTTAAGTAACAAATATAAGAGGTGTATGGAACATCTGCCAGCAGAGCCAGCGGTGAGCGAAGGCACTGGCTGTGCACGCCCAGGTGCGGAAGCAGCATCCCAGCGGCCACGGGCCGTGCTGAAAACCTGCTGACATCTACAGCCAGCAAAACGGCCGTGGGATTTCTGCCGGCATAAATCCCTTCCTGATGTCTTCCTTTCTGAGGGCCACTGGGCCTGGTTATCACTCGGCGCTTGGCCATGTTTTACAGCATCATTTGTAGGAGCAGTTGTGTTATTTCTTAGTGCCACCAAGTGGCAGAATTTAATAATGCCATTTTCGATTGTCGTTTCTGACTGGCAAAAAAACAGACATAGACCTCTCCTTCCCAGTAGGAGAGCAAAAAAAAAAAAAACAAAAAAACCACAACCAACAATCTAAGGCAGCAAGACTTGGGAAGTGAAAATGATAATGGGTGTTTTTTGTTTCAAATGTTAAATGATCCAAGTAGGGCACGAGTTCACAACCGAGCAAAACTTTAAATGTATGTAAATCCGTAAGGGTCTATTCAGTGTAATGCTAAAAACGGAGAAGAAAGATGGCTTAAGCGTATATTTAATCTTAAGACCGTTTGCTGGCATATCTTGCTCAACAGGTCTGACTTGCAGAGCTAGAATTAATGATATTGGTAATGAACTCAGAGAATCAGTGGGTGGAAGGTGATGTTTCCAGTAGGCTGAAGCAACATTCTGTTACAGTTTAATGAGAGCAAAAATATTCACCTCTTCCCCGTAAAATATAATCATGAAACTTTACAAATCAAAATAAAGACAAAAAGTCTTAAACCATACTAAACCGTGGCTGCAGTTTCATAAAGCACTGAATACTTTCTGTAAGCATGTGAACTTTACCAGGAGGTCACCATGGCGAGCAGCAGCATGATGGAACCATGTGAAACAAGTATTTTCCCAGCTTTTTTCAAGTTTCATCTGAATTTACCTGTAAATAAAGGGAAAGTGGTACAGATCTCAGTGCTACCTAAAACAATCTCTGGGATGATTTTCTGGACTGATATTCCTTATGTTTTCCTCTAGATCTATGGAGAAATAAACATAGATACATTTCTGGAACATGAATTTATATTTGGAACATTCTCCAGATGGAATTATGTATAGTATAAAATAGCTGTTTGCAATTTTTTTTTAATAATATTGCTAGTGTTTTAGTGCAAATGCACTGCATCCATCAAGCTAACTGCAAATGCTGTTAGTATGAGAGAAGGAATCTCCTAATATAAATATTGCAGTGAAGACTTTCTTCATTGGAAGTGCCTAAGCAACCTTTGGGATCAGGAGAGCTTCCATGCAATCTGTTTTGAGAAAGAAAGAGCAATGCAGCTAGGTGATCTGTAGCTGCAGTAAGGGCTGGGAATGTGGATGCAAACAGTGGAGAAAAGCTTTTTGCTCATTTCAGAAGGCTCTGACTAACACAGTTTTCTCTCAAAAGCTATTATTTATGTAAAAGCATTGGAAAACTGCACACTCAGTCCACCTGTTTATTCAGAGAGCTTGGGGGCAGCTCACTTGTTATAAGGGGCAGCTTGTTGTAAAATGAAAGCTGAATATAGTGTAACTATTTTCCTGTTTACAAACATGACAATAAAATGTATCACCATATAAACCAGCACATAAGTACCATGTAAGGACAGGTCACTGCTGAGAGTGGCTCAAGCACTTGCCTGCAGCTCCTGATGCTACTCAATATCTCAGGCTCTGAGTGGGATGCCTGTGGCTAATGCGTCCAGAGAGAGGGCACAGTCACCCCATCCTCTTCAAAGGTCAGCAGCAAGCACTTCTGCCTTCCTCTGCCTCTCTAGGCTGTTTTTCTTCTCCCATTCCTGAAACACTATGCAAATGTGTTCCCAGTGGATAGCTTCTGGGGCACTGCCTAACTGGGGCACTGCACAGGCACCTGCAGTAACAGATCCCTGTGCTAGATACAGCCTGTGTCCCGTCGGAGATCAGTGGCAGCTGACACCTCTCAAACTGAAGGTTTGCACCAATGCCACCAGTTTTAGAAGGTTAGATTTGAGAAGTGTTTAGATACCCACTACTAAAAGGTTAAACCATATGACTATTAGGAAAACATGTTAAAGACATGTTCTGGAGGACAAAATTTTGCGTTTAATTTAAATAAGGACCTATTTGCATTAGGAGTTGTTCATTATCTTTTCTGGGAATTTCATCAAGAGTTGAAATACTAACCCTGTGTTTACACACGCAGTCTAACATTAGATATTCTTTCAGTATGTTGATGGTAGAAACAAGCCTTCCCAGCTCTGCAGCCATAGCAGTGAGACACAACAGATGGAGAATGTGTCATCTCTTGTATGTTATGCCTCTGTTACTTCAGTGGGGACACAAGAAATGAACCAACTCCCCTCTCTAGAGTGCAGAGGGGCTAAAGAGGATCTGAAATAAGATGAAAATGAAACTGTGAATGCCTCAGTAACCTACAGAGAACTCATCTATTTAGTATTTTATCCATTCTAGGTTAAAAGGCCCATTGCGATTACATAGCAACCTCACACATTTCCCAAACAGGTATCTTCCTACCCTCTTCCTCATGCATTCATAATATGCCCTCAGAAATGGTGGGAGATGATCCTGAGGAAAATTTTCTACTAAAGTGCAAGATCTCCAACTAAACCTCTGTTAACTGGACAGCTTCTTCCAATTAGTCTTTCTTATTTAAGCACATGCCCTCTCAGTTACTGCAGACACATTCAATTAAGACGAAGAAAAAAATGCAGTAGACAAGCTTGACGTTAATATAAATAAATGAGTGTCTTTTCTTTATGCACAAAGAGATCACAGTTCAGCCTTCAGTCATGCTATCAGCTCAAGGGGATTTAAATACAGATAAACTGCATCACTACAATCTCTGTTTGCAGTAACTAGAAGAAAGGTGACATTAACAAAAAAGCCAAAATGTCTTTGAACATCATGTACTTTTACATGGATCTCTGGATAATAAAATTAAGAGTGATTTCAGTGTCTTCTAATGGCAATGATTTTTTTAATACTGACAACACTGTAAAAAGTGACAGGCAACTTGATAACAAGTACGGATTCCCTTCTTGCTCAGGGAAACACAAATCTGTCACGAGCTTGGTCTTTTGCAAGATCAGAGAGGTGCAGCGTGTTCTCCTTCCTGCCCAGAAACCATTGTGCACCATCAGTCAGGCTGTGTATAAAACAATAAAACCAGTTTTATACATAAAATTCTATTAGGATACATTCTTCTCAGCCATCTACCATGAGCACCTCTGCCATTTATTTCTCTCCATGCCAACCTCTCACTCTGTTCCATAGTATCAACTAGTTTTTCTTTCAGGTGGCCCAAGAGACAATGTACTCAAGCTGAACCTGCAGCAGTTTGTCCTCAAATAATATTTAAGAAACCACCACCTCAATTTCTCATCTGTGAAAGGGCTTCTCACACTAGCAACTTTTCTAGTCTTTGCTTAAATGATGGGATAAAATATCCAAATTTTTCTGTCACAAGCTTCAGCTATGATGTCTGAAATATGAGAAGCTATTAGAGTAGACCATCTTTGCAAATATTACAATGATTTGTCTGTTGAAAAGCATGGATTTCCTAATTTAAAGTAGTGCTGCCCAGTGTGAAGCATTTGCTTAATGTCAAAATCCTTGGTTGAATAGCCTAGAGTTCAGTTGAGGGGCCAACCCCTTCAGGAACAGTAATTATAACCATTTCTAAGAAGGCAAATTATGGTCCCTATTAATTAGGATCTAATCAGTGAGACGTTCATAGGTGTTCCTCAAGGATGAGACATATAACATGAAACATTTTAATGGTTTCAATAGGCATCTGCTAGACTGTTAGAAGCGTGGTTGTTCAGACCTCAGTTGAGGAAATTATTTTTACCTGAGCATTCAGAATATTAAAAGCTGGCCATGTACTTCCATGCTTCACCATACCTGAACAAGACAGGAAAATATTTGCTTTACACAAGCAAGAAAAAGCCTCCAACTTTCTTTCCATCTTACAACATACCAAAGCCTGGAAAAAATTGAAGACACATGTAAGAAGCATTATGAGACTTATAAATATAGGAGCCAAAGTCAGTTAGTTGAGAGTGTCCAGAAAAGTAATTTTAATCATTTCAGAGCAAATAATGTGTATTCTGATTTAAATCAAGCATTTACCTGCTTTTACAAACATTCATATCAGCTATACTTTTTGCCATATGCTTACTTAGATAATTATATCAAAATCTACTTCTGCATGTATAAGGAAATGGACTGTGGACGGTTGAGTGCCACACTAACACAGAAGGCATGTGTTAAATCCTCTTCTGTTTGTCCACAATAATTATATAAAATATCTTGAAAATGGCAAAGCCAGAATAAAATTTATTGGAGCAAGAGAAAAAGTCTAGAAAACCGAGGACACAGAAAGGCTTACAAGCTACCCTGACTTGAAATACACCAGCCTGGGGTCTGGAAGAATTTCTACCACACTGAAAAAGATATGTGAGAAACAACTGCTTGGATGTTTGAAAGCAGAGAAGGGGGAACTGCATTCATGCCTGCAAGTCATGTTTTGAGTAATTTGCCCTGATGTCAACAAAAATGGGAATTCAACCAAGAACCTTTGTTTGATCTCACTGCTATGCATGCAGATAATCCGATTATCACCAGGGTTGTGTCTTAAAAGGTCTCAAGCACACTTTGAGCATTAGTGGTGCCTGAAACAGCACTCCCTATATGAACAGCAGTGGTCCCTGCAACAACCAGGCCAGAAGATGGATAGCTAGAGCTAAGCATGCCTCCCTGCTTTATCAAACTTTCATTATCTGGTGCTTCTCTTCACTCTGAGATGCCTCTGAATTTCAGAGATAAACCTGACACTTTGAAAGCTTCCTGAAAAAAACCCCACAAAGTTAAACACCACACCAACAACCACAACCACAACTAACATCTCTTGTTATCTTGGTATCCAGTACTCTGGTTTTGTTCAGAAGTTTAGTACAGACCAACTATATTTGGACTTCTTAAAAGGAGAGATCATGCTAAAATCCAAGAAAATTTGCTAGATTGCCATCTCGTCATTTTTCTTTGCTCTCTAGGTAAACATAGTCTGAAGTTCATCAAGGGAGTCATGGTTTAAAGATCAAATCAATACATTAATAATTTGGATTCTTTTCTTGAGAGGAAACTCTTGCGCATCTCCTGGTTTGTGCAATGTTTGCTTTAAAACTTAAGGCTTATTCAAAACAGACACACTGTGGGTAGAATTCACCTCTTAAAACTCTTCTTTTGATAGAAAAGCCACTGCCTTAGGTCATTTCAGCTAACCCATTTCATGGATGAAGCATACACAGTTTGATATTACAACTCAGCTGATATTGTGGAGGCAATTTTAACTCAGATGTTAATGACTCTGAGAATGCACTTGCCTCCTGCAATGGCTCAGACCCACTGACACCTGCAAGGATGGACTGAAGCGCAGTCTGAGCCGCCCAGTCTGAGCTGTGCTGCAGGTCCCCTGGGGGCAGAAGGCCACAAATCACTGCAGATCTAATTCAAAGCATAATGCAAATGTCAGGTTGTCTTCTTGGGAAGCCGCATGATTTCTAGATGAATTACAGCCTGGACATTTTAACTACCACAAATATCTCCTTGAAGGTCTGAGCTTAGGAGGGCTTGGTCTGATCATTTACAAGCTGGGGTCGGTTTCATGTGTGGATCAGGGCTGAAACTGGGGAGACATGTCAGATTGCCTCACCTGCCATGCAGGGTTTTAAGTGGGGTAATAATTGGAGGAGTTAAAACTTTTTTGGGTGGCTGTGCTTGCTTAGCTGCCTTCCCACCATGGCCACCACGTTGATCAGCATATGGACCCACAACTTGCCCTGGGACTATTTTAGGCAGTTTTAAAAATAGCTTGGAAAATACAAATTCTCTTGTATGTCTTTTTCTCTGGCTGAGCTCCTGTCCTGACACCTGCTAGCACAGAGGTGGCTTAAATTGCATTTTTCCTCAGGTCATTTAAATAATTTAGAAACACTGAGCAGAGGGAGTGAATATTTTGTATTTTAAAGGTCTGTCAAAGGTCCCTGAGAGAGAATTAAGGGACACTGCTTGCAGTCAAGTGGAGATGGCATTATCTTTTCTCAAAACTCAGAAGAGGTAGCACTTGAGACCAAATGTTCCAGTAACAAAATATTTAAAATAACTTCATGCTTCAATGAAAATGTATTTCCAGTTTTCCACAAGCACAAAAAGAAAGTCTATGCGTTCTTGATCTTGTATAACAAAATGTTTTTCTGCATTTCTTCATTTATACCATTCACATATAAGACACTCCATGCCATAGAGGTTTCCATAGCAACAGAACAGAATTTTTAACAATAGTAGCTGTTCTTTCCCCAGGTATAATTATCAGCTGGTCATAGCTTAGCTTTTGAAATTAAGCTTCTTGTCTTTATGGAGCTGCACACCTAGAATGAGCAACTGTTTTCCACTCAGCTTGCATGAATGATGCCTTAACTCCAATTAGCTCATTTAGAAATAAGTACAGGAATTTTAGCACCAGAGAATACATTACTGTGTCTGATTTCTTCAGAAGCTTTGAAGCATGTATCCACATCTTCTTTTCCTACACTTAGGAATTTATTACCTTTGTCACAGGAAACAAGGAGAAGGCAGAAGCGTGTAGAGAATGAGAGTCTTTCCAGAATCATACAAAAGCACTGTGGCAGAGCAGACACTGAAAGTTTACATTTACAGGCTTTTGTCCTGTCTGGCACACCATCTTGTGGAGCACCAATGAGATGCAAATGGTTGTTTCTGTTCAGTTTAATCTCCCATCCAAACTATGGTAAAGTTAAAATTAATTTTGTTTCCTCCTCTTTCATTTGATGGCTACTTGGGTATTTTTTTCTGAAGGTCAAACCTTTCCTTGTATCCATTGTAAAGAATCAGTGTAACTCCGTCCTCACTTCTGTTAGCACCACAGCTGGTTTCTGAGTCCTTTGACTTTGTATTTTCTTGGACTCACTTGTTTGCCCAGCACTCTGCAGGAAGGACAGTGCTGACCATGCTGTGTGTGATCAATTTCCATCTTCCAAAGTCTTTTTCAAGCAGCTACTTTGGCCTAAGATTCTACTCATCAATAAAGCATCTTTTTTATCTTTTGTCTGAAGCTATTCTCTTTTCCTGATTCATGTAGCATTTATTCAGGATATAGAGCATTTCATATTGCATTTCTTAACTACAGTGTACATTTATGCTACTGAAATAGTAAAAAAGGCATAAAGGATACAGACTTCATTCTTGTTTTGGAAAATGAATGCAAAAAGACAGATGGATGCTGTTTTTCCAAGGCCTGGAAGGAGTGCAGACAAGCTCCACAATCTGGCATGCATCAAGCAGAGCTGGTCCAAGAGAAGGGAGATCTTCCTCCCTCCAGAGAGCTGTGGCACTATGGTTATCCAGTAGACTATCCTAAAGAAGGCACTGCTAAGACCTACCCAGCCTGACCCAGATAATTTAAACCAACATTTTGTTCCACTCTTAATTGCCTTCTCTGCTTAAAAGCACCTAGTCCAAAGATGCTGAGGTAACATTGAGAGGAGGTTTCAGAGCAACCCACTCTGTGCCAGTGCCGTGCAACACAGTGGATCTCTGAGCTGTCCAGGTTAGGGCTTCCCAGTCTCACTCCAGTGGCTGAGCTGCTGCCTTTGTTTTCTGGAAAACCACAGCAAAATCAACCACAGACCCAGGAGGGACGTGATGAATCTGAAAGTATATTGATTTTATTTTATGGGTTATCACAGCAGATGCTTTCAAGTTAACATTTTCACCACAAATATTCATTTTAATGTAACTCAATTGCTCTTTGGTAATTCAAAAGATGATCAGTCACTCAACAGGACAAGGCACTGAAGCAGTGAGTAAATAAAGGAGACAGGTTCTGCTGCTGCCACGTTACCTCTGTTTTGTCACACTGCATGTGTCACCAGGGAGCGAGGATTACTTTAATTACCAACTGCTTTAATGTCAAATAGTTATGGAAAATAGTGGGTCATGTTCATTTATTTTTTCAGTATGACAAGGGGATCACTTTTAATACTTGGTAGTGGCTTGAGGAGGCAGGAGTGGAAGGAAATCATATCCACAAATTTCAGTTTCAGCGGAGTTGCTGTCATTCAAAAGAAAGTATGAGATGGCTTTCAAACTGCTGGGTCATCTCGCTTAGTCTATCAGAATTTCTACACTGATAATGAGCTGCCCTGAAATGTTCACTATCTTACATTTCAGCAGCTTATAACTGATGCAGCTGGCAGGAAAAGTTTATTCCTTTGACTTCTGTTTTTCCAAAAGCTACTGTAAACTTTCAAATATCTCTGATAAATTAACAGGGAAACCAAATGCTCTCCTAGCCCAGTCCCTTGGAAATACCATGGAGAGATATAACTAGACATATTTAGTGATTAAAGTATTTTTGAAGCATCTGAGTTTGATACCCCTTGTGGACAAGATATTGAGCTTAGATGAGTTTAAAAGGGAGAGTCAGCACTGTGGTACTATGCTGTGTTGCAAGCCTCTCTGCCCCTCCACCCCTGTGTCTGTCTTTAAGGGCCAAGGGAAGGTCTAAATTCAGGTAGTTTTTTGTACCTTTGCTTTGCCTGTGGAACTTGCTGCCAAGGACTCTCTGGTCCTTGCTGTCAACGCTAAACACTATTTGTTCCATCTTCACCATACAGAAAAACAAACTAAAACTCAGCTTTGACTTATTTGTCGGTTTGTTTGTTTTGTGTGGCTTTTTTAAACTCAGATGATCTCAGCAATCTACTTTCCAGTTCACTCTCGTGGAGAGTTGATTCAGCCCAAGTGAGGAAACTCTGAATAAATGACTGAGGACACAGATTTCTTAACTGTGCTTCTATGACATACAGAGAGCTGTACAATAGCCTATAAATTGCAAACTAATATCTCATGAGATTACAGAGAATTCAATGCCTTTCTTGATTCATACAAGAGTATTTCTCCAGGCTAAAAAATCTCAAACAAGAGATGTTGTCAATTAGATTTTTCTTATCTTTGTACCTTAAAGAAATAAGGAAAGTCCAAAGTTCATCCCCTTTAACTCCTCGGAGTTAATGGGTACTTACAACTAAATCAAATATACACTGAAACTGCTGGAGAAGGGGGGAAGGTCAGATACTAATGCTCTCTCTATCTTTTTTATTCCTCACTGGAAATGAGAATACATAAGGGCACACGTTCATAGCTGTTCCAGGACTTGGTTGCCACAATCTCTTGTTAAAGCTTGAACATTTTTCTGTCTTTTTGGAGCTTTCACAGCACCTGGAGGCCCTGGCAATCTCAATGCAAAGCACTGGCCTACCTCTCCTAGGTCTTCTAAGAATTCAATGTCTTCAAGTAAATTATATCAGCAACATATATTGCTGTCTTCTTAGCACTCTGCAGGTATCTTCACTTCAGTACTTCAGTAAGGCAAAGCTCCCAGTCTCAGACTCTCTCAGCCTCCTGTCTCCCTCGTTGGATTTTCCAGGCACTTCAGAGGATGGTGCCATGGTAGCATGGCAAAGACAAGGCAGGGGCTATTGGCTTTAGTGCCAGGCCCCCAGTGCTCAGTGTGAAAAGGAGGTGCAGTGCTGGTGTGCTTTTGCTGATCTGGCCCACACACCCAGTCCCTGTCAGCTGGCCCTATTTCTGACGTGGTTTTACAGTGTATTTCAAACCCATCCATCTCTCTTAAAGGCCTCCAAAATTTTTCATTTCTCAAAAGCTACTATGACAACTACTTCAACTCCAAAGTCATAAAAAGGTTTCTTGATTGGCTGGTTTCTTTCTTTACTCAACTGTCACTGTAAGGGCAATGAATGTGTTTGTTTTCCGTAGATTTTTTGGTTTTGCAAAGGAGAAACAAAAAAAAAGATCAAAAGTATTTCAGAAACAATAACAAAATGCATTTCAGAAAACACATTTACATTTTGAGGCACACTTTTCAGAGTAAATGTTCCCCTGAGACTTCAAAATCAGAGGCAATGTAAGTATGATAACAAACTACACAAGTGCAAGCCACAAGTATCCTTAACATTTTCTGTGTCATTTCTGAGACAGCTTTGAAGGTTAGCTATACTTTTATTTGGATTCCTCAAAATAGCCTCATGCAGTCATAAATGCAAATTGAACTCTGTCTTCCAAGAAAACCAGTTGGAATCAGTAACTTAAACTATTGCTCTTGCTTCAAGCAAGGGCAGATTACAAGGAGATGTTGTGCCACATAAGTTGTCTTCGTTCTCTACACCTATTGTCTTCTGAAGATTTTTCAAGATTATATTAACCAGAAATACATCCCTGGAAAGCATTTATCTTTTAATAAGAACTGCAATGTCTGAGTTATGTTTGCTTTCCCTTTTTTTTTAAGTTCCAAGTATCCAGATGCTTTTGTGTATGAGAGTCCTAGAAAAAATTTAATTTCAAGAATGCCTTTTATGCCTGACTGCCAGATACCACAGAGAAAACTGGATTACAAACAGACTAAGCAGCTGTGTGTATTTAATCCCAGAGCAGCTTTTTTTTAGCTCTGAGATTTATGCTAATTTAATAATTCATTTTTCAAAACATGTTTAGGAGGTTGACATATTAGGTTTGCTGAGTTGCTGTGGTTGCACTTTGATATCTTGAAAAGAAGAAAAATTGTTTAAGACAGAGTTGTGCTTTGACTCTACCTGGCATTGTTCCACTAAGGATAATTTAAAGGGACTGGGCAGATCTCTTAGACTCTTTAATGGCTACAGGAGATTCTCTGCCCCTTCACGGGACTGAGCTTTGACCCAAATTTAGGGACCATCATTAGGAATGCACATTCAAGCACGCATTTCGTCCTCCTTGTTGAATCAACACACAAGACTACAGACACATTTCTGCTTCACAATAGTTTTTGTAATAAAGAATACAGCTAGAGAGGCCCTGTGTAGAAAAGCTCTCTTCCAGATATTGGCACTATCATTCCCTGGATCCAAGAACAGGTTTTGTGTTACTCCAGGGCTTCATTTGATTACATATCACATGGTAAATTTCCCAAATCAACTCGAAACTAAGATGTCAACGTACTAATGTTGCTCTGAGAATTTATTTAAAGCATAAGAGCAATTATTACAGCTTTCTAAATTTATTTAGACATTATGACTGGTTTGCCCAAAAGTACTAAAAGAAAATTTGTGATGTGATCATTGCAAGGAAATTTTAGCAGCATTTAATCCCCTTCTATACTACTTAACGATGACAAATCACATATTCCCTTGAAGTCACCATGCCCAACAGCATGCCTGGAAGACATATCATACACTCTTACATATAGCAGAACTTGGCAAGTCAGTGCAGAAACACACTGGAAATACACAGCAGTCTTTTCAGGGACAGAGCCCTACATTCTCTGTGGAAAAAGTTATTCTCACCAGTTTGTGCATCCATTGCTATTTATGGCACTTAGCAGTGACAGCAGCAGAACAAATTCCCCTTCCTCAGTTTTCAGACCACAGCATGACACTCATTTCCTCACTAATCCTGATGGATTTGTGAAGTCACCTGGACTCCTCTTGGGGTCTGATCCTTCTGAGCAGGAGTTTCTGAAAGAGAGAAGAGTTATTGCTCCTGTATTGCCCCACATACACCTTGTGCCATGCAGCATCTCTGGTTCACCAAGAGACCACAGAGACTGCAGAGACGAGCCATCCCATTTTTTGGG
Source organism: Ploceus nigricollis (assembly GCA_013399945.1). Lineage (NCBI taxonomy): Eukaryota > Metazoa > Chordata > Aves > Passeriformes > Ploceidae > Ploceus > Ploceus nigricollis. Next base: position 851,757 of record VXBC01001865.1, on the reverse strand, counting down.
CAATAAACACATCAAGATCTCCTATCCACACACACACAGCACAGCTGAGAGCTGCTGAGAGCTGCTGGGTGAGCTAAAGTGAAACAAATGGGTAAATTAAGAGCAGCTTTTTCCCCAGGCAATGGAGTACCAAGAAGAAGAGAGCCAAGGAAGGGGGCTCATGGGAATCCGCAGGATTGCCGCTGCCATTGAAGTGGCAAGGGTTCATTTGCATGGAGCCCTGTTGGATATGTTGACTTTTGCTTTCAGTTTTCAGCTTGAGCCTGGAAACAGCCAAGGAAAGCATCATCTCAAGGATCTCGCTGTGAGATGAACAAGTATGAAGTTAGAGTAGGGTGACAGGAAAACTTTGCCATAAGAGTCAGGGATTCAGAGCAGGGTCAAGCATGGGCAATGGAGGACCAGAGCTCTCTTTGCATCCAGCTTCCAGGCACTTCCTTCTCAGACTGAAAGTATTTTCTCCAGCTGCTCTCAAGGGCTGACTTTTCAGACCCTATACCACATTTTCCCTGTACACTGTCACATTAAGATGCAGACTGGGTGGGCATGGGCACAAAGAGGGGTACACAAAGCAAGCAAGGTCTTGGGCAATAGTGAGTAAGGTGGAATTAATGGCTGGTAGTCATATTTCCTGCACAAAAACACCCTCCTTGCTTCAATGCTGTAGTTCTCAGTACATATAGGAGGATAAGTAAGAACATTCAAGACCACTTTGAGTTTTGATAGATACCCGAAGCACATTCAGAGAACAACACAAACATACTTCACTACTGTGATCCAAATATAAAATTTTGTTCTGCAGTCCCAGGCTGTAACTTGTTAAGGAACCTTGTTCCATGATAGTATTTCAATGATTTTTTAAGTTGGAATTTCCTTTCACATAATTATGCTGCCTTCTTGTTAGCTTACCTTTCTGTTACTGATGTAAATCCCCCCAGAAAATAAATAGAAGCTGGTACAACATTTAATAAACAATTATTGCTGCTGATAAAGATATAATAAACTCCTCAACAGCAATAAAAATAGTTTTATAGCTCATACGAAACTTGTGATTCATAGTTTGTGCCAAGACATGATTTCAAAGACCAACTTTGTGTCATCTGACAACTGTTAGATCAGAGGCCAGAGGAAGGAGCTTCTCTCTTGGATTAGGATAACACATAGCTGTGGGCAGAGCTCCCCTTAGGAAGCTCACACTATAGTTGCAGACTTTTTAGTAGAGCAGATCTCTGCGGGTCTACATTTTATTAAGGGATGATGAGCTTCAGCTTTCACTGCAGTCATGAAAAAATCAAAGGGATTATTCACTGATTCAGGAAGCATCTGTCTAATAGCAACTTATTAAGTAAAATAAATCTCTTTTTTAAGTCAAACTCCAGTCCTTGTCTGCTTAATTGTCTGTGAATAACCTTGCTTGTTCTTCAGGAGATACATAGAAGAATGAGATATGCTAATAGTGTAATGGCTAACACCTGTCTGAAGCAAAGGATATTATTTAAACACAGAAATACTATGGATTTTTTTACATGTAAAAAATGGAAAGGTGATAGAGGGGGCAGAGGTTCTGCAGCAGTTACGTCATTGCCAAAGAGTCTTGTATTTCCCCTTAAACATTCACCAGAAGGTAAGGGTAACTCAGGCTCTTGTTAATTGAGGTGTTGGGGCAGATTAGAGTGAAACGACTCTAAATGATTTGTGGGTTTAAAAAAAAAAATATATATATATGGCTTATTTTAGAACAATTTGGTTGCAATGGAAAGTAAGTATGAAACCATTTTGGTTATTATTATGTATAGCAATATTGCAATATGAAAGCATAAAAAATATCCCTTAAGAAAATGTATAAGGGGAAAGAAACGGAGAAATAGAGAAAAGAAAAAGGAAAAAAGAAAAGAGAAAAGAAAAGAAAAGAAAAGAAAAGAAAAGAAAAGAAAAGAAAAGATCCCACCTTGCAGGATCTGCCTCTTATCCACCTCAAAGCCCCCTCTGTCTTATGCAAATGAGCCACCACACACCCAAAAACTCACCTCCTCCCCCTACTAAGGGTGCAAACCTGGCCTCAAGAAAGCATGCCATTAACCATTAACAGTCCAGTCCCTCACAGCCTACAAACAGTATTTATACAGTGTCATGGCATGAATTTATGATTTTATTCATTTAAATGTACTTGTGTTACAATAAACCATGGGGCCTTGACCACAGAGAAGGAGTATTTAACATCCCGTAAGTCTGTACCCAGAAATACAACTGTCAAGTAAATAAGATATTTCAGAGATAATCAAAGGAGATCTTGGCATTCAAAGGACAGAAAAGGCAAGGAAGCATTTTAAGGTTAAGGCCAGTGCTCAGTAAGGATATTAAAGAAAAAGCAACCATTTGAGCACATCTCAGTTCAATATCCCCAAAGGCTTTGTGGAGGAAGAGTCTTGTTCTGCACATATAGAAACCATACCTGACCAAGACACTTCCCCTAAGAGAGATTTGCAGACAAAAAATCCCTCAGAGTCCCATCCCTACCCAAGAAAACTCATAGCCTTCCACTAGGTATCACTAAATATGATGCAAATGGTAACGAGCAGGTGGGGAGGAAGAGGTCTGTAAGAACTGAACAACTTGGACTGAGCGAATGTCACCCAAAAATCGGAGAGTGATATCCAGTTCTTCCTTTAGTTTGACTGGGAGAGAAGGAATGCAGTGCCATCATGCTACATCCCTCAGGGAAGTCCTGCCAGGAGCAGTTCAGCTACAAATGAACAAGAGCAATGGAAAATATATGGCTCATATTGGACAGCCTCTTTCAGCAGATGCTGCACTCAAACACACCAACTCATCTCTGCATCTTTCTCATAAGCGGCTTTTTGTCTTGTCCCTCCATAGCAGTCTGCCATAGAACTATGTTCCAGGCCTTGTTATGGCATTTCTGATGCCTAACAAGAAGGGTGAGGGTGTTTTGAGACAAGGCAGGAAAGTTGAGTTTAAACCCACCAATGAGCAGGACATGAGCTTTTGCTTTGTGCTGGAACAGAACAGGTTCAGCAAATCACTGTCTCTGGCTGCTGCATCCTGCAGTAGGATCTGATCCCTAGTGCATGCTGGCCTTATACTCAGACTTTATTGGCTGAAAGAACCTTTCCTCCCACATCCCACCAAGGCATCTTGGACAACAGTACTTTACAAGTCAAGGAGGGCAACAACTCACCAAAGAGAGGCAGTGGAAGTGCTCAAATTCTTTCCAGTGCAAGGGGAGAAGTAAAAAAAATGAAACCACAGTGACTTTCACCAAAATCTGACAGATCAAATCATATTGGGATTTGAAATTTAGTTTATTCACTTCACATTATCTTTAAGTTTCATCCCTGTTAACTTGCTCTCCAGTTTGCTTCCAATTGGATTTTAAAATACAGAAACATATTTTTTAAAAAGTTCTTGCAAGACATCCCCTTTGCAGGCTCAGAGGAGTCAGAGAGTTTGAGTTAGGCTGAGATAAGCTCTCAGAGGAATGAATGCTTATCTGAACCAACTTTTCTGAGGTTTTTCATGTAACAAACAAGCACCTTAGCTGCAATCAGGGTTATAAGAGAGCACAGATGGCCTTGAGATGTGATGGTCCAGCCATCGTGCTTCTATTTCTGGCTCTCACTAAAGTCCACCCATCTGACCTTTGGCCAGCCATGTAGTCTCCCTCCCCCAGTCCATTGCACTGAAAAGGAGATAGCAATGCTTCCTTTTCCTTCAAATATTGGTGTCTGCTATCTGTTCTTCATGCAGCTGGAATGGGACAGCTGTTAACTGCTTAATATGGAGAATTCCCCAACTCTGTTGGACCCTCCCCAAGACATTGTTGTAATATTAAAACCATAGTTAATTAACAGTGTGGAAAATTGCAAAACCATCCCCTTCCTTGGGGAGTTCCTTAATTTCCTTCACAAGTTTGTTTACAAAATGCTTTTTTTTTTTAAGTGACAAACCATGCTTAATAAGGCCATTCAGCAGAGACTTTAGAATGATATATTTAATTAGAAATAAATTCTTGAGAGTTTTGGGCACTGATTTTTTTCAAAGGAAAACATCAAACATGCTCAGGAAAGTGGTACTAAATTATGTAGTACCTTTTCATGTCATCTGATCATTTCATATGCAAGCTCATGTCTCAAAGTGGTGGTTGCCAGAACTTTAGAAAAGTCCAAAGATATGTTTGAATGCCTGACTTGTGAAAGCATCAATTAGAAGAGATATGTGCTGAATTTCCCTCTCATTGAATTCCTACCAAGTTTTACTGCTTTTTTTTTGTTCCTGTTCCAAACATTTTAAGTGTTTTGGAAGCCAATGCAAAGTAACTAGTGGTTGAAGCTAAACTGAGCTTAACATTAAGCTTTCATACTGCCTCTTGATTTGACACATGTTCCGATAGTCATAGGAAGACAGGCTGATATTATGTCCTTTAAGACTGACTGATGTGACAATGATGGGAGTAGCTGCTGTTCCAATACATAAATTCAAGATTTTGGCATAGGGATACCATGAAGTAAAGTTTTAACTTTCAGCTTCTAACACCTGTTTTATACTTTATCCAGGTCAATAATCTGAGAAAGGACATGTATCCATTCAAAAATGCCTCACTGGAAATATTAGGTCAATGCAGATTTTCAGACAGGTGTTTGTTTTAAAGCCAAGACTTTAGCAGAGCATAATAAAAAAAAAATTGCAAAAGCAGCTTTTTTTTACCAGTTGTATGAGTGTGAAATTCTCTATTAACTGTGAGGCATTTTTGACTTTAGAGGCAGTAAAGTAGGTTGATGCCACTGGGATAAAGAAAAAAGCACATTGTCAGAGTTCTATAATTTACCGCCAACTACTTTGCATGGCAATGAAAAGCTCTGCTGGTGGTTGAAAGCAATATGCACATCATGTGGGAGCTGACAAAATTACTCAAATAAAAGCATGAAAACAGGAATTCAATCAGAAATTGTACTTAATAGCAAATTTTCTTTAATTCTTGGGTTTTCATTCCCAAAGCATTTTTTTTCACAGATTATGCAGCTTCAATGAGCAGACGGAGGGCTCTTTTCCTTCCTACCATACTTCCATCCTGCCTTACAGCACAGCAGCTGGTGAACTTTAATGGGGTAAGTGCAATGTGAAATTAACTCCTTCCACTCTAGGGGAGCCCTAAACCCACTTTGTCACTAGAACTTCGTTGAGGAAAATTTGTATCTTCTGGGGAAAACAAAGTCTGTAACACAGAAAGCTAGCATAAACTCTGCCATTTGCTTTGCAGAAGAATGTAGATATTGTGCACAATTTACATTTTTCAAGAGATATTTTCTTTTTGAATCTCTTAAGAGTAAAGTGCAAAATATCCCACCATGAAATCTCAATTTGTTTATGATTTAACAGTAAAGTGTGAATACAACATTGTGATCTCATCTTGGTGTTAATTGTCTCTCTGGTGACAGTGGTTTAATCCATGAAATATTACTGAGACAGCTGAAGTCTGCACTTTAAGCCATGAAAATCCAACCAGGCATTTGTAAGTGTGTGTTCAGGACTGGAGGGAGGGGCTTTCATTTCCATGCCTCTGTTTCTGCAACTTCCTCCTGCCTGGCTCAGAGAGGCACAGCCATGCCCTCTTCCCCATCTGCTCGTGTCCATGCAGAGCACACCTGCAAAATCTGCTTTTCTCGACCATCAGTTTGGAATCTCATCTTACAATCTGTCCATACTGCTGATTCTGTATGCTACAGAGCATCCAGTCTTGACTACTTCTCTTCTCTTCTCTTCAAGACTTCCCATATTCTGACCCACCTGACTGACCTATTTTTCTGAACAACACCAAGAGACTGAGAGGCTCACACTGCCAGTTTGTACCACATACCCACTGAGTTTCAAATTACCACACTTTTATGTCTGGGAGGTGACCAGAAAGTAGCGACTTAAAATGGCCTCAATTACTGCATTCAGATTACTTCTGAAAACTTTCCCTGCTATGACACCTACCACAAGCCATGGTCTCTGTGCTAAATTTGTTGATTATTACATTGACTACTCTGGTCTACTCTTTGAAGTTTTCTCCTCTTGCTGTGTACTTGGGTTATACAGTCCCCAAGGTTGCTTTATTATTTAGCTCTATTTAAAGCTTCCAGAACCATGTATATATAGTCTATGATGGGCAGTAGATTAATGCAATGCAGTAGAATGTTTTTAACTAACATTGAGAGCTGTGTTATTGGTGTTGGTGTAAAAAAGCAGTATGACCCACCTGTGACCCACCCAGCCTTTTAAAAAGTGAAGCTCTGCTATTTTTGGGTAAGAACATTTTCTTTACAGTACTGGAGGGCAAAACTAAAACATTCAATTTCCCCCAGCACGTATTTCAGAAAGAGATGAAAATAAGAATTGAGAAGGGGATCACTATGAAACTAAGAACTGAGAAGGGAATCATTCCATGTATAGAAAACCACCCAATAAAGAAAATTAAACAATAAAATATTACTACATTACTGCTCACGATTTTACCAGATGTCGGATACCATGGTCATGTTTCAGTTCAAAACTGTCTCTTACTTGGCTTTTAGGAGAAGGTGGCCATCTGTCTATATAGAAATACCTAATCAATTTTTTTTTTATTTGCAGGGGAAAGCACATTTCCATTCCAAGTTTGAAGTTCACTGAACTTTGCAAGCTACACCATATAATCTCTTATATTACTTTCAGGTTCTTTTTTTAAATTTTTTTTTATTTTATTTGTAGTGTATTACTAAAAAACCTTCCAGTTTTCTGATGAAGGGATGAATAAAGGGAGCCATGGGGGATGGCCAGAGGCCTAGAAACTAGAGCACACTCTATGTTCTTGCAAATACTAACACTTAATTTTAGAGCATCCTATGCCATCAAATATGTGGTTGGCAGGCCAATGTCCATCCTAACGAAAATGATTGCAGACAAAGGGTCTGCAAGGAAGGTCTGCAAGGAAGACATAACAGTAACACAACCCATTGGGAAAGGAGAAACAAGAGGCAGTGTGCTCTTTGGCAGGAATATAGGCTTGCTCTGGAACTCAGCCTTGCCTAGAAAAGTTCACAAGCTACCTGAACTTCACCCCTTAACCCTATCTTGAAAATAAACATTGTTGCCCTCCAAAGCACATAAACACACTGCAGAGTTTATATTTCACCCCCAAGTGAGGTTGAATAGATGTGCAATTAACTTTCAGTGCTAATGACCTGTATCAGATAATTCCAGTCCATTCACACCCCCTGGCAACACAGACCCTGACCAGATGGCACCTACATCCAGGAGTGATGAGATAGCCCCAAAAGCCCCTGGGAAGCCAAAAGCCAGCTCCTGCACCAGAGGGGCCAGAAGAAGTTGCACCATGCAATCACCAGCTTCTTGAGAGCAGCCCACACCCCAACATGCACAAGAGCATTTGGGCTCTTCCACCCTCCACTGGCTGTAGGATAAACCCTGCAACCTTACTGCCAGCTGAGCCATTCCTCCAGCTCCTGGTACTTGCTTTCCTGCCACTGTACCAGACCGGGAACAGACCACAGCCAATCCACTTAACTGAAAAACAAGAGGATGAGAAGACAGCAGAAGGGAAGAGAAACAAAAAAAAGCAACCCCCAAACAACAACAACGAAAAGGTGAATGGAAAAATATATGAGAAAATTTTTATATTTAAAAACTGCCTGGGCTTTGATGTTGCATCCTGCCATACAAAGTGGACAGCCAATGCTATCACATGGGCTAATGGAGAACAGGAAAAGCATGTAAAGCTACTTTAATTCTTTGCTTACTTGCTTTTATTGCTAGACTATCTCTAATATAAAAATATGTATTTTCAGCTCATTTGTATTATTTATATAGTTTGATATCAAGGCCAAAATAGCTTTAAAACCACCTTAGTTACTGCAAGATAAAATAACTATTAACTGAACCCATATAGGCTAAAATAGAGTTGAGCCACAGGGTTCAGCTGCAGCTGCCAGGATGTAATATTTGCTGAGTGCAATTATTGTTTGTGCTGGCATGGAAACTGCTTTCAGCTGTAGCCAGTTAGGCCCCTGGCCAATTATGGCAATAGAAAATGCCCCGTTAATGTCAGCGGGCTAGCTAACTTATTCACAAAATGGTTGTAGTTCAGCTAGCATGTGTGTTTGACAAGAAATTAAATGGAAAGAGCATGTCAAAACTGCATCTGTCTAAAGATATGAGTGAAGGAAAAAACCCACTATCTTTTTATCAAGGGAGCTGATGCTCTACAATTTTGACTGATGTCATTGCAGAGTTTCCAACCCTGAGAGCAGGTCCTTCCTCAACAACACTGCATTTGTCAGGAACAAGCTGTAAGAAACCTTTTCATCTTTTTCTCTGAAAAAAAGAGAACATGGTCTCATGTAGGGAAAGAAACTACTGATGCAGTATGTCTTGATGTTAGCACGCCTTTGATACAGTCCCATTTCTGTTCTTAGAAAAGAGCTTGAAATAAAGCCTATAAGGTAAAGGCACATTTATATGTTAGACTATCTGCTTTAAACGAGAGGGTCATTCAAGTCAGGTCACACAGTCTGTCCCAAGACAAATCTATTTCATATCTTTATCAATGACTTGGGTGATGAGTTAGCATGTAGGTCATGCTAAGATGAAAAGATTAGGATTTAAAATGAATGTGAACAGTTGGAGCGATAGCCTGAAAATTATAAAATTCAAAGTGCAAAGGACCACAAGTAAAACTGAATGATACACATACTCCATGGAAAATAGCCAAGATATGTTCCAGTCCTGGTGGCTTTTGTGGCTCAAAACCTGAAAGTGAAAAGACACAGTTGCAAAAAAAGGATATACTGAAGGTATATCCTAAATGAACAGTTCTGTCCTGGGTAAGTCCTATATGAGAAAAAAACATTGCCAGACAGAGAAAAGAATTACAGTCTGGAGAGTACTTGAGACCTCCAGCTGGAGTTTGAATGGGTTATTCTCAAAAAGTTGGGCATAATTCAGGGAAGAACAGACACAACTATAAATCTTTCAAAAATAAGGTAGGGAAATAACAACAAAAATGGCGGGGGGGAGGGCAGGGAGAATGGCTTTTTCTATAAATGGAATGAAAGAACACATAAACCAGAGGACAAAGTTACAGAAGGTGTCAAAAAAAGACGATAGGAGTAGACTGCTGTTGAAAGATAGAACAATAATTCACTTAATTTGCAGTAAGAGCCACTCAGGCTAGACAGCAGTCTGGAAGTCTCAGCATACCACTCATTACATGGTACCCCAGGGAAGCAGTACCTCAGGAGGCTACTGGAACCTTGGCCTCAGGGAGTTTTAAGGATAGGTTATTTTGACATGTTCAAGAGACACAGCTGCTCCTGACCCTTCCTCAGAGGAGGGGTATTGGCTAGACAGCTTCCTGAAAACTTTTTCAGTGGTATTTCTTTGATTCTTTGTATTACTTTCAAATGCTGGAAAATACCTACAGTGAGAATTATAGCTGTCCAGAGATTGTTATCTATGTGATCATAGCAGAGGGACAGTGAATGACAAAGACCATCTGGGGTGTTTGTGAAGAAGTTAAAAGAAGAAATATTCTTAGGCAGGATAAAATAATTCAGCAAGTAAAAAGAGCTCCAACTGGTTACTAGAGAAACTGAATGTCCATCTCAGCCTCCCTTCAGCAGTTACCATAAAATTGTTAATGCAACAGGGGAAAGAGTCTTTGATCTTTATTTCAGCACCATCAGTAAATTTATAAAGAGAGAAGAGTATTTCATATTCACTGAGTGAATTACCAGTGAGAAGGTAATAATACTACCTTAAGAGTGTTTTCAAAATAAGCCTAGTGTTTCTGATTAAATTTTTTTCTCTAAGATACTCTTGTAGCCTGAAAGTCTTTCAATACTCTGTGAACTTTTATGATGGTACAGAAAATTACTTCAGTTAAGTCTTTTTTTTAGCCCGACTATGCTAACTTAGTTTTGTTAAACACAATCAACAATCACAGAAGACTTGGCATTTAGGTAAATTTCCCTAAGTTGTACTGGAATATTGCTAATATCTGGAACAGAGTAATCCCCCCACATTTTCGGTATGACTTCTCCCAGTTACTCCAAATAACAGCTAAAGCAGTAAACTGAGTGATTTGCTTTACTTTTCCTGCTTTTTTTCCTAGTCATTTTGGCTACTAGGATTTAAACTCCGTTTCCTTACCCCCAGCAAGCCGAGTTAAGTTAACAGGAACAGCATGTGTGCTCCTTATCCTCTTTTACCAAATAGGTTATAGGAAACATTCTGTCTCTTCACACTTCAGCTGGTAGTGAACACTTCCAAGCTACATTAGAATTTAGAGAAGTGAAGTAGGAATATAAATGTTTATTTATTTTTGAGAAACATGACCCTTTTTAGTAATCAAAAGATAAGCGGACTTTGCTTTTCCAAATTCTCGGTAGCCAACAGTGCCATTAAGACAGTTTCTCTCAAGCTTAAGCCACCAAAATTTCTTCTAATTCATCTCCCTAGTTTGCCTACTGCCTTCTGCTTTTGCTCTTCCTCGCTCAGGCAGGCAGGCCCCAGTAACCTACAGCCATTACCTTACCTTGTGTTCAGAGCCCAGAGAAAGTGCCAGCTCTTTTCTGCCAGTGTGCCATCCCACCTTTTCCCCACTGATTTGTGATACGGGAGATGTTTCTTAGTTCTTTGGGTATGACCAAAGATACACTAAGTTACTCTGCAACTGATTAAATGAGATTATTCTCTGCCTCCATCCAGCTCAGGGAAATCTGCTAACTACAGCTGCCCTGTGTGTCTTCCATCAATGGGACCTCAGGAAATGCTTAGAAGATAAAGCAGTTGCTTTCTTACTAAAAATTTTTGAAGAAGGCAAAAAATCCTACTTCTGTTGCTGTAAAATTAGAATTGTGAGTTCCAGCATTCCCGGGAGGTGCTGAAGTCCCAGCTCATTTAAGGGAGTGAATCCATCAGTGCTTTGCACAACGCCTGGGGACCCTTAGATAGAAAGCCCTACTAGAACTTCAAATGTCGGTATCATGGCTCTGCCAAATGTGCAAATAAGCACTACAGAAAGACAGGAGAGCGCATCTCTCTAACGTTGTTTGATTGTAACCCATTATCTGAGTATCCCTGAGTGCACTGTACTTCTGCAGTCCGCTGATTGAAGAAGAGTGCTAGATAATAAGTGCTGTTGGAAGCCATTGAAAAATCAGCAGGTCGCTGTCACACAACTAACTATAAGTGAAAACAGATAATGCCACCAAGATAAAAACAGCATGAATGGAAGAAACAGTGTGTGGGTGATTGGAAAAGAAAATTAATCAAAAAACTTTAAAAAAATGTATTTTCACTAATTTCTCTCCAGCCTTTCAATCTACCAAAGAAGAAGCATGCTGCAAAAATAATTACAGATGATTGCAGCTCTGCAGATGCCATGTTGTTTCTGTTTTTGTAAACAATCAAACTGCCCAGATATTCAAGACTGATAAATCATAGCCTTCAGATCCACGCATGCACACACTACAACACAAAAGTATGTCACCAGGCAGAGTAGGCTATGAGTTCACAGCTACTCCCTGATTACTGCTCAGGCAGCCACAAGCTCACCAGAAGAGTGATTAGCCACCACATGTTGACAGGGCAGGTAAAAATCTGCTTGGGGGCACATACCCACTGAGTAGCCAGAGTGCTACTCTGTGTTCATACACTTTTCAGTCCATACAAACTAAAGTTTGCTTGATAGCATGCTGTGAGGTAGAATCCTCAGTGTGTTAAATACATTAAACATACCTGCAGCTCTTCCTGCCCATCTGTTTTATTTGATTTTCTTGACATTTGTGACTTCTATTTTTTCAAGGAGTCAAAGTACTAAATGTATGTTTTGAATAAAGACCAGACATCTGTACAAGGGCAACCCCCGGCAAAGCCACTGCAGGGAAGCTAAATGAATTCCTTTTGTAAGTATGCACTTTGGAATAAACTGGGGAGACTCCCATGCTGGAATTCCTGGGTGGGGAATAATGGGGAGAAAATATCTGAAATTTGAAGTGGCTGTAGATGAAGTTACTGAACTAACTGTGAAAATGCACACTAACATATCCCTATTATTCCCTGAGGACTTGTAAGAGAAATCAAGGATGAAGTAGGTGAGGTACCAATAGTAGTGGATAACTGTTTAAAACTGTCTTGCTATCTCAAGGCTTGATGATGTAAAAAAGTGAGTTTTATAAGAGACATTGGGAACTCCAGTGTAAAAGACAAATTACTACAATTGCTATTTTAAGCAAAAGAGATTTCATTTTCTCTCACTTCAGGATCAAATATGCAATCAATGTCTTGAGGTACCTGTACAAATCAGCTTAAGAGTCTTGTGCCCTCTTACAGACATACTGGCCATCACATCAGTCAATTCTTACAGGGTCTATCAGCATTCTCAATACAATGTGAAAAGTCAGCAAGTTGAGGCAGCAGATACCCAGAGCAGCCATACCTTTTTCAAACAGGAATTATTGTCTCATTTCCCCTTCTTTCTATTTTACCAGTTTGAAGCTCCTTTATTCTACTTCCATGGCTCTGCATGGTTTAACATTCATGCTAGAGAAGCTGCTGCCTATGGGGCAGTTTTCTGATGAGGATAGACTATCTTTGCCTTATCATTCTCATACGTAAAAGACACTAGAATGCATTCCTCATTCAGGGAAAAAACACAGTTGTTGCCCTCTTAAAACACTACATGAAACTCCCCAAGACAGAACATCCACAATAATTATTTTAAATCATCAAACAAGGCAGGGTTAAAAACTCTTTCCTTGGTTTTACATGGTTACATGTGTAAATTTGCATTTGTTGATGCCAGTGTCAGTATTAAGCATAAGGTTTTCTGGATATGTTAGAGTATAAGGAAAAACATGAAAGGTGGTCTGTCTATCTCCTTTCTGGGGAGAGGAGGAAAAAAAAGATAATTTCATGCCAGCAGATGGCTACAACTCATTACTGTGTAAATGTACAGTGTGGAAAGTGGAATGACAATTAGCACTCACCAGAAATACATAACAGAGAATGATATGTGCTCATGCCATTTCATTTCATGTCACATTAATTGAATACTAGATAGCTGACAAAATGTGTTAAACTAACCATAGCTTTTGCTGGCAGCAGCTGAAAATTTGTCTCACGCAGAGATTTCCTTTCCTTCCAGATGCTGTGACAGAGGAGGCAGCTTTGCACACACACTCACTTCCCCAGCGCAGGTGATGAACTTGCTGCTCTGCTCATTTCACTGTCAGGTATTTTCACCCAGAGTTACATCAGGCCTTAGCCCAGTAAGGTTTTGATTGCTCCTATTCAACCAGCAGCTCAGATCCCTCTATGGAGGAACCCTTTTTCTCCAGAGAAGGAGCCTGTGCAACAGGAGGTGGTCACAGCTCAGTTCCCTATGAGGGAATCTTGCAGGGAAAGCCCACATAAAATGTCTGCCAAACCTGCAATGAGTAACTTGAAACAACTTGGCTTACTGGCAATAGTGGCACAGACACTTCTAATGTGGATCTTGAGTTGTCTACAGCTCTATCTACTCTATGAAACTTGGGCTGTTTCTTAAGTATGTCTAATAAGGACACACAGAGGTACTGCAAAATCCTCACGTGTCCTGCTGGACAGTAGCTGAAGTGCTGCAGCTCAAGTCACTTAGGGAACACAAGGAGGCACAAAGAAGCCAACATGCCCTAGAAATCACTCTGATCTGGAAGACGCCACTTTAAAACTTTGCAGAGCTGTGCTTCAAATTCAATGCAGCTACACATCTGTGCATGTTTACCCACCAAATAAAATGCTTCTGCATTAGTCTCACCCCATAGCTTGTTCACAGGGTTCAAAACCCATCTGTGGTGCTGAGCACCCTCCCTCACTATCCACACTGCAGCTGCCCCAGCCCCATGCTGAATCATGGAATCATAGAAAATCCTGAGCTCCTAGCCCTGCACAGGACAACCCCAAAAATCAGCTGGGGCTGGGGTCAGGCTGCCCAAGAAGCAGAATCTGGGGCATTTCCAGTTCAGCCTCTTGAACTGGCTGGGCACAGCTGTAAATCTTGCCACTGTAGCCTGCTATCCATCATCTTTTACTTTGGAGAAGTGGGAAAAGAAACAGTGCATTACTCTACAGCTGCATGGTGACTCAAAACTCCCTGAGGTATGGTAGGGAGTTAGGTAGGTACCAACTCTAGGGCAGCAGACATGTTGTAAAGTAATATCATGAGGTATTAGGTAACCAAGAGGCAACAAATGGCATAATTCAATTGAAACATAACAAACAGCGTAACACATTGGAAATCAAGCCAGCTAAAAAAAAAGCTTAGATTTTACAGCTGCTGTGATCACTTCTCTGGACCTTTACGTAGTGGTTTCAGGATCAGTTACACATCAGGACACCAAATGAAAGTGTGAGCTGCTCCTAGTTTCTAGAAGCACATCTTCTTGCTTTGTTTGTTGCTGTGTGAAAAGCAAGCTGGCACTGAGCAAACAGTGATACCGCAAACTGCCATCACAGCTGGGGCCATGAGATACCGGTAAGTCAAAAAGACATCCCTGTATTACCACTGTACAACCATTCCCAGGTCAGCCTGGCTCAGTCCTGCCAGCATATCAGAGCAGCACTGTTTTTCATTACCCACTCATCTACACTGCCTAAAGGTTACATTGATTTTTACTAATCAAGGAGAAAAGCACCCTGACAGGCAGCCATGAGCTTTCTGAGAGATGAGACAAAGAGATTGGGTTTGTTTTGGAGTTTTCAATTAAAAAGAAAAAGATACCCTTCAATTAAATACACTGCTTGAAGTCTCACGCAGAGAGCATTCATCATTTGGCTTCTAAAGATCCACGATCTTCCAACAGAAAGGGATTCAGCTGTCAGGAGGGATGCTGCAGGACTAGGTTATGCCAGGTACAGGTGAAATAGTCCCCGTGCTGGACCTGGTGAAGAGCAGCTGGTTACAGAGAGTCATTGGGAACCAGGCTCATTAGATACAGGTGAACAGTGGGCAGCTCAAACATGAAACTGTACACACACGCACACACACATACACACTAAAGTGGGTAATAGAAATCAACCAATTTCCAAAATTTTTAGCAAAATTGTTCAATACAGAGGGTAAATATTTATTAACTTACAATATCCGACACACTTTAAAATTTGTATTTAACAGAAACACAAATAATAATTCTAAAAGAAAAATTTACTGGCTCTCTGCCTAGTCATATCTCAAGTCAAGGACAAGCATGACAAGCCATGAATATAAAAAATGGACTCTATGGAAAATGCCGTGTTCAGAGGATTAGGAACAATCTGATTTTTTATTCTTTCAAAATTTTACCAGAAGCAAGAGAGATGTTGACTTCAGCTCATATCAGGGTGGTTTAAGCAATAATGTATAGAACGTATTACTCTCAATGAATATTTTTGTTTGTACTCAAAGAAAGGGTTCATCCATTTGTACCACTGCCAGATGTTTGGGCACAGGTAGATTACCATTCACCTGTACAGGTGATTAACTTCAAAGCTGAAATTTAAATAACCTGTACTGAACTTTGAAAAATCAAGAAGCCTGAAAGACGCCTGGAAGTTGGCCAAGAAGGTTTTGGCATTTTTTCCACTTCAGCTAATTTTTCATAAATCTTAATCATAATATTGAGAAGCCCAGAAACCCATTATTTTCATGCCAATGCTAAAATGATCTGGCCCAGTTATAGGTAAAAAAACTAAATGCAAGCCATGAAGAATGCAAAGATTGTTCAAAGAGATAGAAAATCAGAATATAAATAAGCTACTTAGCATAGTTTATGCAAAATAGATGTTACTTTGTTAATGAGATTACAAGTCTGCTTGGTAAAGTCAACCACAGCTTCAATACACCTAGAAGTCCTAAGGCACTTGAATCAATAGCACAAGATGTGCTCATTAAAAAGTAATCACTTTTCTATATGAATAGAGCACACAAGTAATGAATTAGGAATTGCTGCAGGGATCTTAAAAGTCATATCCACAGGGTAGCTACTGCAGTGCTTCTGGTGAGGCGGTGGTTACACATCTGGCAGCAAAGCCATCTCCAAACTCAACCAGAAAATGGATCCAGTTTCACAATAATCTCTTTAACACTTTCCCTCAAAACCCAGAAACAGCTTATGCAGGTTTTCAGCTGGATCAATAATTTGAAGCAATTTACACCATGCAGACACAAATACTTGTATTAGAAAAGTAACAAAGTAGAAAATCAGCAAAGTTGGAGAGAGGAAAAAAACCCCTCAGGTAGAAGTTTGTATAAAATCAGCACTTCTAAAAGGTGCAGATAATCAAAGGCTTGATGCTAAGCAGTAAGGAGAAGTAACAAGCAGCTAGGCTGTGTGATCTGGATCATTTGTTGGGTTCATCACGACACAAGCCATTATAACATTTCCAAACAAAAATTTTCCATCTAGAAACAAGCTTAAAAGATCATCTCTAAACCTTGCTCTGGGCAACCACAATCCTGAAGAGGACTGAGACAGCGAGCAGGTGTGTAATCCAAGAGCCTCCAAATTCTCTAACAATCAGGGCCTCACAAGCCCTCCTAATGAGTGAAAAACTGATTAGCAAGTGGGAATAGAGACATGAATTTACTTCTAGGAGTGTCTCAGGTTATGACATTGCAACATTGCAGGATGCCCACATTTCAAAAGATACCTTTAAGAATTAGACAAAGCACAGAAAACCTGCAAGGAAATTTCAAGGATGGACAAAACCCCCATATTTCCTGCTGTAAGGAATTAAGAGACCAGAATGGGTAGCTTAACAGGAAAGAGACTGAGACATGACACTGCAAGGCATAAGTACTTCCACAGGGGAAAAATAACAGGTCTCCCAAAACTCCCTGATGCCCTGAGGAAGGTGCAGGCAGAACAAGTGGCTGAAAGCAGAACCATGACAAGCTCTAAATCAGATGTGAAATGGGTGTTTTACATAGTGAATAAGGTATGGAAAGGGATAGATGATTCTGTCTCCTGATGTTTTCAAACAAAGGCTAAGTGCTTTTTGGGAAAACAAGCCTCAATCAATTTATTGGATTCTGCAAAGGACATGGAAGGAAATGAAATTGCCTGTAATAATAAAGATATCAAACTACCCGATCTAATAACCTTTATTGAATTTATGTTGGAAAGGAGAACAGACAATTTTGGTGTTCTAGCAGAGCATCCAGGATAAAGATAGATCTAAATGCTCATTTAGCATTTAAATTTAATAACCTTAATATACATTTCAGGAAAGCTTGTGCTTTGATAGCCCCAGGAACTAAAGCCCTTTGTCATCCAAAATGTGTCTTCTGAGCGGTGTAAACTTACCAATTTACCAAATGGCTTACCCAGCTTACCAACACTCATCCTGGGCTAGGGACACTTCTGGGAATATCCAGCCCTCTGGGGCCAGTTCCAGCCCTGGCTCAGGGAGGAACAAGAGTTTTGACCCACTGGTGTGTGCTGGAAGGCTCTGTCCTTACTGAGCCAGGACCGAACTCCTGCTTCCTTTTTCTACCATAATGACAGAAATATTGATATTTTACCAAAAGTTTCAGTCTTACAGCAAATTTTACAGTGTCTTCTCTAAGAAAGTGCAACCTCAGCTCTACCAGATCATCTGCTGTGCACGTTGGCAATTTGCCTGTACGAAACGTGAGCATCTTGGCTTCTGCCAAGGCTCTTGAGCACCTGCAACAACCAGGTTTTCTTTATTTATTGTGGTTCAGTCTTCACAGGCACATCTTACTCTTTCCCCTCAGCATCAATAGGTACTTATTTGCCTTTTTATATTCCCTACTAAAGCCATCTAGAAATTTTAAGAGAACATTTTCCTTTGGAATCTGTGATTGAAACAAAATATTCAACAAGAATGTATGTAAAAATATGTGTCCTTAACACACACACACACAAAGATGAGCAGTAAAAGTAATTCCTTCCAACAAGGTAGGTGTGATATTCATAATTTCTGGTGTTAGTTGGCAAGTTTGGAAAATAGAAAGTCATTTGAAGTTTGAATTAATTCATTCGTGTTCACATTTCTTGCAAATAATCAAAATGACACAGCTGAAATAAGAGTTTTATTGGCTGTAAAATTAATGTTCCATAAATTCCTTCTCACAGGAAATTAGGTTTCTGATTCAAGCCAAAAGGAAAACTTTGAAATGGCTGAAATCCCTGTTAACCATAAAGAAAACTTTGGGCAGGCCCACCCTGCAGCGCCGTAGGGGTAACAAGCAATCAGTTCTGTTTTTCCACTGGGTGAACAGTCAGTGACAAGTTCACAATCCTTATGAATCCATCTATTTTCCCAAGCACACCCAAGCTCCACAGATCAGCCAGGAAACCATATGTTCCCGCGTTAGTAATCCATGCCTGGCCCACATTTCCGTTTTCCTCTGGCTGTGGCAGACGACACGCGAGGCTTTGCTGCTGCAAACACCACTGCCTGCCCAGCAGCACAGCTCCCCTTGGCTTTACACAAACCTTCCCAGCCAACCCAGGTAGGAAATCAACTGCCTTCATGGCAAAAATGTGTTTGACCTCGTTTCCACTGCATTTGTCCTGCTTCGATATGGAAACTTGCATTACACGTCTGCCACACTGAGCAGCCACGAGCCAAGTTTTGTCCCTCACTGCTGAAACCAGAGCTGGAAGCTGCCATTTCTCAAGGAGGTTGTACGAATGTGGAGAGTTGAGAATTTTCTTATTCTTCCTCAGCAAAAATTAACCACTTCCAATCCATCAGGTGCCTGAAACCACCAGAGGCATGTGTGACAACTCAAGCTACTTACTTCATCTCACCTGACTCACATTTGACAGAAAGAAATTGTATCACAGGCACACAAAGTAACCCAATTTAAAAAATCCAAGTATTTTGCCCTTGTATGCAGGTATTTAGTGCCCATAAACGTCACTATGGTCCATACCAGGCGTATCGAAGAGAAGTATCCCCTGGCTCGTTTTGTAATGTCACAGTGCTTGGAATTCAGTTACAGACTTCACTCTGAAGTTTGATTACTCATGATATTTTTATATAAGAACATCAGTTAGGGAGGAATTTAAAAAATGTGCCAGAAGAGTGTTCATCAAATACTGCAACTGTTTTGCAAACCTGAACAATAACAATCATAATAGTCTAAAAAAAAATGGAATTAACTTTTCACGCACAAAGAAAAAAAGTCCAAGGAATTTATTGATCACGGCTGACAGGTATCTATTCAAGGAAGGAATTATCTAGCAACAGATGGGCCTATAATAATATTAATATCTTCACCATCTGGCTTTTAATCCATGTTTTTCATCAGTAGATCATAAAGCACTTTACGAATGAGGTCAAACATCTTGTAGAAAAAGGCAGAATAAGTACAACGAGGCTGAAGCTGAACAAGGAGAAGCAAGAAATAAGACACACTCCATTTGATCTTTTATCAGTTACAACAGCAGGTAATTAACAAAACAAGGAATTCGCCTGTAAATATTATATTGTCCATCACCTGTTAAAAAGACAGGACCTCAAATATCTTACTGTTCAAAAAACTTCATATAGTTTTTAGGTGAGGTTGTTTGCTTCTTGAAAACAATAGGTGAAGAAAACAAGGTGAACACAGAAATACCTCCTTCTCTTGAAAGTCTAAAAATCTACTGCATTTCCCCTTGGTTCCAGCCTACCCACCTACCCAGGTAGTGAAGAAAAACTTGTACAGTCTTTCTGGATGCTTGGACAGAACTGCTTACAATATGGTTGCAAATCTGAAGGTGTAGAGGACTATAAAATGACTAATCATCTTTTAAAAATTGATTAAGAAGATCAATGCATGCAAGGCACAGTTTTGCCATAGGCTGGTGACCAGATGGGAAAAACAGAACTACTTGAACATTTAAAAGGTTCTTGAATTCTCTGGCACATCTGCCCCCCCCAAATCATACATTTTCAACTTCACTAAGAAAGAAACCTTCCTGAGTTTCACTGTTCTGCAGCTGCTTTTTGGAGAGAATGCTGTTGGCACCATATCACCACAGCTTCTTGCCTCAGTGGTTTGGTCTGAAAACTCTTCAGAGCTGAGACCACACATGTGCCTATCTAGGAAGAAGGTGCTTATTATTCAGAAGGGCCTGTACAGTGTTTACAGCAGATGACAGAACCCGCACTGCTCAAAAGGCAGCAGCAGCCTCACATGTTGAGCCCTGCCCAGCCCAGCATCCAAAGGTTTCAAAGCCCTACATTACTTGAACACACACTTTTAAACTTTGTTGTTGAGTAACTTTGTGAGTGAACTCCAGTACTGCTGGGATCACAGACCTACACAAACAGACCAAAGTCCAAAAAGAGATAATGGCCTGAGCAAAGGGCAGAATGTTCATCAAGGAAAAAAGGAAGAAAGCAGGATAAATAAGGTCCAAACTTGGAGACCGTAAGGATCTGGCACGGTTGCCAGAGAGGAAAATGAGCGTAGGTTACGTACTGTCAGTGTTTGTGAGGGAGCTGCCTGGTTATGTTCTCTTTGCTTGGATCTTTATGCCTGTGACTTTACTCCTGCTGCTCCTAATTGTCTACTTCAGGATCAAACTAAGAGAAGGTGAGTCAGGACTTGGGGACAAAGACTGGGGAGGGAGACAAACCTTCTCATTCAACAGACAACTTAGGCTTGTACCATTAACTAAACTGAAGACAGCAATGATCAGAAAAAATTTTATTAAGTTGTACTGTATTTTAGACCATTTTCTCTTTGAAAAACACTACAGGTATTTGTTTAGAACTTGAATTGACCCCTCACTTAAAATGCCATAGTTTTATATACTATATTATAGGAGATTGTACTGCTTTACATTACATAGAAAGGGCAACCAGAATGAAAAAAAGGGCACTTAAAGCATCATTTTGATAGATCATTTTCTTCTGTGCTTACACTGTGCAAGTCTTCAGTGAGACAGGTAGCAGCAGTTACACCCTGTAAGTAATTGGGCTATGAGTATGTGTCTGTGTTCTTTCAAAAGTATGTATTTGCTTTGACTTTGTACCTAAGTGCACATTTGCCATGTTGCCTTTTCTATTTTAAAATCAGCTTAAACTCACTTCAAAAATACATCTTCTGAGTAAAACAAAAACAAACACCGATCCCAATGCAAATGTGCAGTGATTGTAACACATTTGTGTACTGAGAATCAAGGCTGCTTACACGGTCCAACTAGGCTACACTTGTAGCAGGCAGGGAGCTTCTTTCAGACAGGAAAATCCTGTGCCTCAGACCATCCAGTCTTGATGGGATGATCTTCATGCCCTCCAGATTCGGGTCCCAGCTGCAGCAGCAGATTCCCACATGCTCTTGCTTTAGGGTTCCAGCTGCCAAAGCCAGCCTTGGGGCACATTCAGATCAGAGGCCTCAACCATTCTTTGCTTCAGCTCTTTGAAAGCACACTTGCTGACACTGGGCTAAGATTGTTCCTCAGATTATCTGTCTTTTGAACATTTTCTCCATATGGAGTGTCAGGAGAGCTAAGAGGACAGCCCAAGTTTTCTCTGTAAACTGCAGATGTTTCTTGATACAGCTTGGTGAGAACCCTGCCTGGGACAATGTTTCACAACTCTCCCACTACAGGTCTCAGCTCTAGCAGACCAGGCTGGGGCAGACAGGCCAGTCCTGTCCACAGGGCTCTGCAGATCAGCTGAGACCTTGCACTGAGCTGGCCTGGGGTGCATCAGCCCAGCAGGAGAAGGATTTACCCACCACTGTAAGGCCAGGAAAGAAATCTCACTTAGATGCCAGGCCAAACACTGCAATTTGGGTGCTCAGATTTTGCTCTATCCTGAAAATTTGGCCACTTAACATAAGAAAGGTCATATGCAGCCAGAAATGTAAAATAAACGAAATTCCTATTTTGTGTAACATCTCCAGGCATTTAGATCAGAGACTTTAACAGAGGAAAGGTGTTTGCTTGCATATGAGCACACACTTCAAGTTACCTTCAGGCTGCTAAAACTCGAACATTTCCTGTTCAAGATGTGCTTTCAGATGCTGAATTAATCTGCAAGGGAAGCCTGCTCCACATGCCTAACCTAGCCGTGCCTTGGGTTATAGATTATTCTTAGAGCCAGGTGCTAATGGTTTTTCACACGCTAATAAAACAACAACAAAAAAGAGTGCAATGCCAAAACATTGTGCAATTCAGTATCTGTGAGGAAATAGGAAGGCTAAGTAATAAGAGAGTAGTTTTCTTTCTTGAAAGTGGTTGAAATGAAAGCTAGTGGCATTATTGCATTTGACTTCAGATAAAAGCAGGGATTTTCCCTTTCAGTAAATTATCAGTAAATTATATGAGCTCTGTGCTCATATAATATAAAGTCAGACATTAGTTATTATGAAATAATACAGAGCTGCTACTAAACTCCCTGTTACCTGGTGATGCTCTCACTTTCTATTCCAGCTAGGATGAAGCAAGCCAGGAAAAGCAGGTGGGCTACTGATCCCATCAGTTCAGGTATTTTGCTGGGGCTCAGACAATACTTTCATTAAGCAGATGAACCCATCTGAAGAAAACCCACAGACATTTGCATTTGTGATGCATGATCAACTGCTGAAACAGACTGTCCTGCCTTTTTTCACAGCACTCATATCCTCCTTAGACACACTTTCTACAGGTCTGTAAATAATCTACAGCACCAGATGTTAAATTCTGCTTCTCTTACAGCACAGAAAATTTAGCCTTGGATTTGTAATGAGTTTAAGCAAGCAATGGTTTCGTAAATTTTCTGAGATTAGTAATCAAGGGTGTAAGAGAGGTGAATGAGGTAGCTGGCAGACTAATTTGCCAAGGGAATATTGCTGCTGTGCTTCTCTCTTTCAAAACCAAGAAGGATGCTTGAAGAGGATCATCTGGCTTTTCAGTGCCTCAGGAAAGGAGACACTTTAATTTGCAGATCACAGGTGTTCTGGCTGGGATTCTCAAGAGGATGTGAGATGAATTCCTGTCTATGTAAGTCTTCGGGCATTGCATTCCCAGCTCTGTCTCCAAGATCTTCTTTTTCTTGAGCTGAGACTGTCAGAGACCAACCTACTGTTTTGGCCTCCAGCCAACTTACACAAAACATCCTGAGCAGTTCTCCCTGTACAAGCAAGTGGAGCCAGCTTTAGCTTAAGATCATCAGGTGAGAGAAATAGATAAGCCTGAGAACAGACTCCTTCAAATGCTATCTCTCCTACAGAACAACAGAAATTCTGCAGGTTTCAGCTGCCTATTTCCCTAGATCTCTTTTATTGAAAAGAAATTTAAAAAAAAGGAAAAAAAGAAAAAATGAGAGAATTTTTTATTACTAAAATCAAGGCTACTTTGCTTTGTTGTTAAATAAGCATTTAATTTTTCTCTGTGCAGGAAGAGAGAAGCTCTGCATAAATATATCAATATATAAACACCTTATAAATATAACAAAATAATCTAACAAAAACAGTCCACATTTCTTCTGAACAATTAGCATTGACAAATATTTTATGGGGTTTTAAATTTTTTTAAAATTTTCTCTGCTTCTCCATCCTTCTTCAAATAAGCTCCAAGCCTCCAACATCACGGTGTGTTCTGAAGATGTCCAGTTGTGTGGGCAGCAAGCATTTTACTGCTCTGTCTGTACCACAGGCAGCATTGGGAGGATCAGGCCAGCTCAAGGTTCTCACAGCACAGCCACAGTTCTGTAAAGCAGAACACGAATTGCCAGTATAAACTAACTATGCTCTTTGCTGTTGTTTAAGGGTTTTATTCGGATTGAAAGCTGCGGAGGCAAATGAAAACAGAGCATTTCTGCTGATGTCAGTAGTCCGTGTTAGTGCTTCACTGGCCATAGTAACAGCCCCAGACACACTCAGACGACTTCCCTCTAGGATCATGGACCAACTAGTAACAGTGTGCTCTTTAGACACCTTCACCTTAGCAAGATTAGCTCTTATTAATATAAGCCAGCTCTTTTTCTTTATAAAATCTCACCAGAAGAAATCAACATATTCTTATGTAATTTTTGTGTTGTTTGGATTATTTTTCAGTTGAGGAGGAAATGGTCATGGCACAAGATTCTAGGAATGCCTTTCCGAATCGCCATGGCCAGTGGAAGAAACCCAGGAGATCTAGACAAAAAGAGAACAGATACAAGAACTCAAGGACATTTAAGGGAGCTTCACGTCTCAGGAAGCAAGCTTAAACCCAGTAGTCAGCCCTGCAGGTTTAACAATAACCAGCTGTAAATAAACACCACACAGGGAAACAAAACTGCAGAGAAGCCAGTGCCGTGCCGTCCGAATGGAACAGCTGCTGCCATCCAGAGTTCTTGCAAGCAGCCCTTTGTGCAGCTCAGCAGAGACCAGAGGCCTCCTGCAATGAACTGCGTTGGTTCCCTTGTGTGACACAGGATTTGTTGGGAGGGACAGCGCCCTGCTCACCAGCCCCTCCCTCACCTACCAAGGAGAAAGGACATTAACGAGCTCCTGAGAGAGCTGAGCTGACACATCCAAGGCAGGCAGCCTTATGAAACCGAGATGCATAAGTAACAAGTTGATATCAAGCACTGACATCTGGGAAATTGAAAAGGGTTTTGAAGGGGAACTGACATTTATTAGCTTGTACACGTTGGGAAAGAATGTGCGTTTTGTAAAGTATCCTTTCCACAGAATTTGGAAGCAAAATGTAACAGTAGCAGGAAACAAAAGGATTTCTCTCTGCTGACTGAAAATGCCAAATTTTGAAACGATGGAAAGATTTAGTCAGTATTCTGCAAAACAGCTATTACTTTCCTTTAAGGGCAAATGGATGACTTTTGCAAATAAAAAACTGCAGAAGCATGGAGTTATCTTTTTAGTGTGTCAATTGACACACATTTTTAAAAAAATCTTCCTCCCTGCTGCCTTGTACCTGTAGATGTACAGTTTTTAGTGCATCTCAGGTTGCCTGTGGCAGATGGCCCACAACAATGCAACTCAAGTTGTTTGCAAATACTACTGGCTTTTAGCTTCTCTGATTCCAACTCTCAGGGCAGGGAATGAGAAGTGACTATCACTACTGTCCTCGGTGTTTACTGTCCCTGTCTGCTAATGATTGCTGTCTGCAATTACCTTTCATTAAAGCTGTTTGTCATTACTCATCTGGCGAGAGTGGATAATGCCTTGTCTGAGATTATGTGTGTTTTGCACAGTTTCAGTTCTCACAGACTTTTAAAAACTCCTTAGAATAATTTTATAGAAATATTAATGAGGCCATGACCACAGGTTTAAAAAAACCAATGTAATTTATCAAAGTCTGTGGAGAAAAAACCAATTTAAACAGCAAGTACTCTTACACTCTCTCCCATTTTAACACTACCCAAATTAAAAAAGACATAATTCATCACACTAGTTTACATCTGTGCAAATAACATAGAATACATTGCACAGGTGAAGGGGCAATTGTTTGGAAATGGAAACACAATCTTTTGCAAGGAAGTTGAGACAGCTGCTTCAAAGAATTTACTTTCTACATTTAAGAAGGATGCTGCCTTCTTAAAGCAGTGATCTGGGATATTGATCAGATGCTAAAGAAATTCTAACATACAGAATCCCAAACACTCACTCTCTCACTGCCCAAGAAAAGATTGGCCAGGACCACATGTAAAAAATATAGAATGAAAATTGATTTTTTAAATTCCACATTGTGTCTGAGAATAGGGAGATTTGAAACGTCAAGAAGTGGTAAAACTCTTAAACAGCACTTCATTGTAAAATAGTGGTACGGATACCAAAAATAATACTACATACATACACTCTGTGCCTTTGACAGAACTGCTTATTGAGCTGTAACTGCTAACATGTAGGAGGATCTGACATTCACGACTTACTAACATGCAACAGAAATTCTCATTTTGCCTTGTTTTCAGTTCCATTACTGAACAGTGTCAAGAAATACGTTTTCATGCTACCAGCATGAAACACACTATAGTATCCCATACAACTCCTTCAAAAAGGGAAAAGACATATTTAAATAACACCATAGAACAACACCTTTGTCTAGATAAATTGTACAAGCATTATCTAAATATATATATGGAGAGCAATTGCAAGCGAGCATTCTAGACACGTATCTTCAATTACTGCTGTCACTGAAGAGTCCTCTCTCCCTGTCTCTAGCAATAATGTGAAGTTAGACTCTACTCCACCTACAACCAGTGGGGATGTTTAAAACCTTCCTGCCTGTGACTGCTTCCCCTTCGCTTCCCAGAACAGAATTTCAAGCCTCAACATTTAAGTTGGAAAGGTACTGAGAGAGATGGTAAAGTGATAAAGAATTGAGAAAGCACTTTTGGCTGGAGAATGACTGAAGAGAGTGATTGATAGGTGTCTATTCCAAAGTATGCAGTGATGCTGTCCAAGGATGCTAGAGTAGGGGCAGGTTCAAAAGACACAAAAAATGCTTTTGGTTCTTTTTTTCCTTAAGACACACAGAAGGGTTAAAATGCCTGCCAGAGGAAATTTTTAAAAAGCAATTAGCTAAAAATCCAGAGGCAGAGAAATACTGATAAAGACTGATACACCAGTAAGTATTTGAAAATCGCTCAAGGCTAGAAGAATATTTGGGAAAGTACTACTTTCTAATATAGTAATCATAGTTACACACACCCCATGGCAAATACCAGTAGCCTCAGAGACAGAGATCTGGGAGGGTTAGCCTAGCCCAGCAGAGACATTCATATAGACTTACCTCCAAAAACTCTGGCAGGACTTGCCTCAAACCAAACAGAATATTTTAACACTACAGGAATTATGACAGCATTTCCAATGCTTGTGATTTGCATTAATATTACTACTCTATCTTTTTTTCAAGTGCAGTATGAAAGCCCCAAACAACTGAGCAGCCTAAAAATCAAAAGTTTCAAATCTTCCAGAGGTGTAGTCAGTATTTTATTCCATCTGTTTGATGCCTTCTGTGGCCCAATTAAAAGTTGCTATTCAGCTGGACTGTCAAATAGAAGAATGCTTCAAGAAACACTTTGTACTATAGTTCCTCATTGCTTTGAGCAATAAATCTTTTGTTTAAAATTTTTGTTGGAGTTGCATGCCTGCCCTTTACAAAAGCTTTATCTGGGAGATAATCTGTAGAACAAGTCCAACATTTATTATGAACCCTAAGGTTATCATTATTAAAAAGGAAGATGTATTAAGTGGTTTTTTGTAAGACCCACATGACTCACTTTTCTAAGTATTTAAGCAGAATTAATTACTGTAATTGTATTTGAAATTGCCCATGTATTATAAAGCTGGTTTGTGAAGTGCCTTGAGAACAATTTCTTTTTTTTGCATGTAGTTTTTGCTGTAGATATATTATATATAAAAAGGAAACAATGAGACTTCAGAATTGCACAATATTCCAGATAATTTGCATAATTAAATACAACCTGAATCTGTAAACCTTGACTATTTGTATGACTGATCACACTTAGGGCTTATGTTTTTCTGCATGACAATGGCTGTTTCATTAGTACATATTTAATTAATGCAAGTGACAGCGATGCACAAGCTATGCTGACCTGAAAATACTATTAATTTTTCACTGACAAAAGGTTCTATTAGTATTTGAAGAAAGACATATCTCAGTGAAAATAATATTGTTCCAAGAATATTATATTTGCAGTTTTAAGGATTAAATACAAGTGCAATTAAACCTATATTGATCTACTGTCTAACTAATCAGACCAATCCAAAATCAATGAATTCAAGCAACATGCTATCTACCCACGAAAGGAGATCTGCAACTAATACTACACCATATCAAAAATACCTTAAAGATTTTTATATAGCTTTTTCTTACACTTTTATAGGAAAAAATCTACTGAGACATTCTTCTAAATGCATGTGTGTCCATTTTGACCTACATTTACATATTCCAAACTTGCCACCTCTTTGACAACCTCCCTACTCATGCAGCTTTGTGGCAGTATTATCAAGCTGGATGGGGTTCTCTTCCCCTTTTTGAAAAGCAGAATACCTCTGGTTTTGAAGGAAAGCAGGTAAGACTGTTATCAGCTAATTCTCCAGGTAATGTGGATGCAGTTGAGAATGACTATGTATGTATAGAAATTAACATCTCTGTTACTGTTGTCATGCGTTATCCAAACTATGCAGAGCCAAAGCTAAAGAGAACTTCTGTTACACAAGTGTGCTGACAGACAGCAGCCGTCTAAACTGAGAATAGCACCAAAAATACATTGCTCAGAAGTGAAGAAGAATGTAGTGAGAAGTTTTATGATTTGTTTTGTTATCCGAAAACCACAGTAGATCTTATCTCAATGAACTCAGTAGAACCACTTGGGGACTGAGGGGCATTCCAGTGTGATGTTCAAATCTCCTCTCTTTTGGCAGCTGAAGATTTCTTCTCTAAACTACAGAAATCAGGAGTTTATTGGAAGATGTTTAAAAAAATACTGGTACTTAAGTACCAGGCAATTGTGCCACCCTTCTGGCAGCCCTGTAGACTTGCGCTAATCCCTGTTTTTTAAGGTTGTGTGACCTCTAGAATTACAGTTCTCAGAAGTAATCTGCTCACTTCAAATATCCTCCAAGCTTATGTCTCAGTGCCAAAAGTCATACAGAGAATAAACAACTTTATTTTATAACAGAATTACAGAAAGCAAAATATCACTTAATACAACTTCAAGCTACTATAAATCTAATTTGGCATTTTAACTATACACAGAGTCAACAGCAAAAAAAAAAAAAAAAAAAAAACAACCAAACAACCCCCTAGCAAGAACAAATTAAAAATAAACCCCAATATAATTAACAGGTTTTTGCCATGGCAGTCTCAGCTGATGGTACTCTCGTACTACTTTATGAGTGGAGTTCATCTTACATCTTTTATTCAGTAGCCTAAAAACCTGCATTAACCATTAGAGGAAGCATGTGAAACATATACCTTCTCTGTAACAGAAATGTCAGTTCTAACATGGAGACACAGTGAGGTTTAATAGCAAGCGAGCATTCTACACGTGTATCCAAATAATGGAAGTATTGGAATTGGGACACAGTAAGAAAAAAAAGCACTACGGTTTTAAGCTGCCTAGATCATCTCTTGTTGGAAAAAGAGAAAGATATTTTGTTCTTCCTTCTTTCCTTATCTGGAATGCTGCAGACAGCAAAAAGTCTGCAAAAAGTTGAGCATTGGCACCAAAGTGCAAAAAGAACACAGTGCTCAGTCAGAAGAAATCTGTCTGCAACTCCTTCTCCTCTACAGACTGCCACACCATCTCTGCTCCGCAGAGAGGAGAACCTTGGAAAAGAAAGAGTTACAGAGATACCAGTATAAAATTTATCCAAAGAAATATATTTTTTCAAATTTTAGCAAATGTTTATTTTTATAAAAAACTTCATTATGTGATATCATATATTTACCTGAATAATCTGAAAAAAATTCTGTAAATTACTCCAGTAAGAGATTTCATTTGAAATATCTGAAAAAAACTATATCTAAATTAGTAAAGATCCTCCTTCCGGCACAATTATCACCTGCTCCAGTGAACAATGATTTCTAGACTTCTTTTGTTCACTTTCATATAATTAAGAATCAGTTTCAAAAATACATGTATTTGTGCAAAAGAAGATCATACCCTCTAGAACTTCATTTTAAAAAAACCCAAAACTCTAAGACTGTTAAGAAGTGGTTATAAAAATAAACAAGAAAGACTGTAAGGGAATATAGACCAAAGATGTTAAAATGGAGTTTGGTATTGGCATTTAAGTCGTGAACATCTGGTCATTGTTGCTAGGCCTGGTGGATTCAGTGGAGTCATGATGACTTGGAATGACTACAGTTCTTCATGGTCAGTGACATTTTTATTTCTGGAAGAAAAAAATGATATGGAAGGTTACATAAGCATTTGTGACAGATACCATATCAATGTTACATCAAAGTCAGAAAGTAACCCTCTATGCAGGGTTCTTTTGTTTTTTTTTAACAAGAAGGGAAGGTTATTTAATTTTAAAAATGCTGCATTGACTAAAACCCCCTTCAGTCATTAGGCATACAGTACTACACTTTTCTCAAAGTACTCAACTTGCTTTAGAGCATTTTTTCCCTACCCAAAATTCTCATGCTATTTTAATTGCAGCCGCTTCCACAGTTTACTGAAAATTTTAATCCACAACCTAGAGCATAAATAAAAAAGGAAGGTACTTGTTCAATTCAGAAATCCTTCAGAATCAGAATGCAGTATCTTTTACTTTTATTAGAGAAAACAAGTCTACACCAAGAATACTGCTGTAGTCATGAGAGCTTTCATCGCCTCAGAAACAACTATGCAAAATTCATTGCATGACTCCATCGCCTTAGCACAGGAGAGCAAAAGGCTCCTGACACATATTCAAGGCACTTCAGGCGGCTTTCTTTTGTTTAGATGACTAAATTTTTTCCTAAAGTTTAACTGAAAGGAATCATCAGTCAAACAAGTCTCCAGGTCTGACACAAAAGTAGCATGGAGAAATGTCCTCTTTTATTCTCTCACAAGCATTGAAAACCAGGAACCTGTCCAGCAATTGACAAACTCAGACAAGAACAACTGACACACTCTAGTCCTTTGCAAACAACCATTCCACAATGCGTATGTTTCTCAAAAATGCAAAAAACCCTCACCCTCAGACAATGGAAGGATTTCTTTGAATGCGTTTTTCCCTGAATACAATTTTTACAAAGTAGTTAAATATTTGATGAAGGAACAGAATCAACTTTGCAGCTGGTCACTAATGTAGAAACGTGGTGCAAACCTGCCAAGATAATTTTTTCCTCCCATGACCCAGTCCCCTCTAAAAAGATGTAATTACTTCTATTGGATAGATTGTGTTGAACACTGATTCTGGATTAAGGTAGCGTGAAGAACCTGGCACATTCTACACACATGTAAGAGAAGAGGCAATCCCTGCTTCCAAGACCTTTAAATTCACACTGATTAATAATGAATTCAAAATGTGATGGTAACACATAGAATAGTAAAATCCTGCAAATCCAAACCATCTGTTCTGCTGTCTCAGTGTCTCTTTCTACCTTAGATCCTGTGACGGAAGTGCTGAAAATATGCAAGGGGTGGTTTGAGTGTGCATGTTTAACGTTGCTGCATACCAAGAGACCAGCATTCTCCTTACTCCAAACAGCTCTCACAAAAGTGATGTGCATTTTTCCAAGCCTTCTAGAACATTTATGTGATGTGGGGACTCAGCAACACCCCCTATCTCACAGTTCAGTACAGTTCCCTGTCCTCTCCTGTGCTTTTAAACCAAAACTGGAGCATACATGTTATACTCATTTTCAGTGTCACTAAGCAACAAAGCCATGAAACAAATCCAACTGAACGCTCAAATAAAGGTACAATATAAAACGAGATATCTGTGCAGTGTTTCTTATTTTTGGTGCTTTTCCCCAACTGTCCCTCACAATTAACCCAATCTCCAGTGTTATTTTCGGTTTTTAGCATTATCTTATGTGAAAGTAATTTTTAAAAGTATTAGTGCTACAACATGAATACCCAGGTGAGTGCTCATTCAGCACTTCTGAATGTGATCCATGTGTTCTCCTGGTTTGTACATTTATGAACAAAAAATATTAATTTCTTTTTCAAACACAGAATAATCTGACCAAATCTGAAGAAATTTTATGGAGACAGCCCAAACTCAGTTCTACTGTGTTTTACATCCTGAAAAATTATGTAAATTTACATGCTGAGAAGCTCAGAGAAAAACTAGCCAGAAAATACTGTCTAAACACACATGACCATAACAAACATTGTAGTTCTAGCACAATCTGTATGAGGTCAGGAAGGGAATTGGAACCACTTTGACAGAGAAGATGGATAAACTTCCTGTCTGCAGGCAGAGGGCAGGCCATCCTACACTCATACTCGTATTCCCCATGGCACTCACCATTGCTGCTCTATGCAGTACTGCATAAAGCAGGAGTTCAGGACAAACTCTCAGGAGGGTTATGTGTACAGTGATGAGACCCAACAATTCTGCCAGCAGATGTGAAAAACTCTTGCCCCAACACCCCACCATGGGCAGTCTCTTAACTGACCATATCCATGTCAACACGGGCAATGGATATTAGATCTCCCCTTCCTCAGCCACACACAGGCACTCTCACTACTATCCAGATGTTAAGAAAAGAGAAACTTGTAGGTAGATTAAATAAACTAAGGCTTTAGTCTATGTCCTTCAGCTGAAAATATGCATCTGTGATCAGACTAGCTCAGGAACAGTCCAATTCCTTGATAATGGTCATGCTCCATGGAACAGCATTCAATAGATGCACTTCATATCCTCTCAAGTGATACTTAAATCTTTTCTCTTCTGAATCCCAGAAGTGATACTCAACAGTTATATCTTCAGCTTTTAGGAAATTCAGGCACAGCAATAAAATGGATCTTTTTAACACGACATTATCAG
Source organism: Ploceus nigricollis (assembly GCA_013399945.1). Lineage (NCBI taxonomy): Eukaryota > Metazoa > Chordata > Aves > Passeriformes > Ploceidae > Ploceus > Ploceus nigricollis. Next base: position 819,266 of record VXBC01001865.1, on the reverse strand, counting down.
GATTATGTGAAAAACACCCTCCCCTCTAGTAGCTTACACCAAATTTGGAATCAAGTCAGTGTCTCATTTTTCATATATTCCCAGCACTTCATGGCTGTGCTCAAGTCTGCTAAAGCTGCAGACTGAAATTTATAATGGTTAGTTTCCTTGGGTAAAGAATTTTGCTCAATACTAAGGGAATGCCTGCCTGCACAGGACATTTAAGTCTCTTGTCCACAGGCCACAACCACCCATTGTATAAAATACTGGAGAAATAAGAATCATGACTACTCTCATTTCTTTAAAACATATAAAATGTATTTCTTTTACCTTGTCTCCCCCTACATCAACATTGATCAAAGTGCATATTAAAAGCCTGAAGTTGTACTAAAGTTCCTTCTTGAGATGTAATACAATAATATCGCTGCTCTTCTAGCTAAATACAGAGGCTGGTCAGTAAAAAAATCAGAGATCTCCTAATGAAGGCTTAAACCACTGGTTTTTACATCTCTTTATAAATCTCTCCCATTGATATAACCATTTAATCAATAACAAAACCATCAATTTTGAAAAAACCAGAAGCCCTCATACCAACAGTGTGACAAGCACAGGAAATCTGAAGCTTTATGCCCCCAAATGGTTACAGAGCTTTAAGACATTAGCCTATAATGAGTGCAAGAGCAGATTTATTCAGTGTTCATCCTGCTTTTTATGTGGAATACATGAAGGAGAACCGTATTGTGTTTTTTTTCTTTCTTTTTCTCAGCCTAGAAAGGAGGGCCTAATAAACTAACCTGACTTCAAATAGCTTTTTCAACTGATAAAAGGCTTTAAAACTTGAGCTTCCAATACATTTAGCTTCTTGCCTGGGAAAACGATAAAAGGCCAAAAATTTCAGTGTGCTTAGGATTAAGGATTAGCTGACTAAACTGAAATGTCCAAGTGTGTCCTTTCATTACTGAAAACTACACAGTCTTCCCATTAAACAAGCAAGATGTTAGGCAAGAACTGTAATTGTGCAGGTAAACAGAGAAGTGTGACACATCCTTCATATTTTGCAGAAATAGCCCAAACCCACTTCAATATAAACTATAACAACTTGGCCAGACATTGTAGAAAATGCTGTGAGAGTACTGTGACAAAACTGGGAGACATATACAGGAACATTTGCAACTGAAATTAATGTCAAATTAGACCTAAGATGAAAAATTCTTATACTAATAGTCTTCTATTAGCACCTTTCAACTCACCCTTCTGGGAATCCCTATCTTAAAGATGCCTCAGATTTTTCAGCTGAAAAGGCACAAATGCAACAGAAAACTGATGCCATGTTTTCCTGTGTTAATTATCTACATAAGCTTACCTGAAGTATTTGCTTGAGGGCATTTTTGATTTTAGTCTTCATCTTCCTCAGCAAGTTCAGTTTCTTTGTGCACCACCACTCTCGTCACAGACATGTCAGGGTGCTGTTCTTTGGCTTCTTTGATTGCCTGTGCCAGGGCCTGCAAATGTATTTGAAATAGGGAACTTAACAAAACCAAGAGGACATTCACGTGGGGCCAGAGAATGGGAAAGTACCTTTGGAAAATTTGGTTACAATTTTTCAGAACTGTAAATTCCTGAACTTGAGATCAAAGGTAAAAAAATCAACCAACCCCCAATTCTAAAACAAAAAACCCAAAAGAAAAAAAGGAAAAAAAACCAAAAAGCAAAAAACAAACCCCACCATGTTAAAAATTTACCAAGATTTTCAGGAAGTAACAAGTAACCATAAAGTTTTAAGATAGCTTTCTAGCTCATCTTAGATTTAAAAAAAAGTATTTCTATATCCCAGAACTTTTTAACTTCTCCACAAGATCTAACAAATATGTCTTAACAAGAGTTTAAGATAGTACAGAAAAACAAGAGTGCCCTTCAGTATCTTGAACAAAACAGAAAGATACTTTGGAATGTATACTAAGTGTGGTACTGAAACTCTGGAATAAGATCATAACAAATTTCTCAGCACAAGAATCCCATTTTTCTCCTCGTACTAGTTTAAGAGAAATTTCTCTAGCTTAATTCAGGGAAGTGTAAATGCAAGTATCATTCAGTTGCTTATAATCCCTCCCCATTTTAAGAAATTTTATCATTTGAGAGATGTATCAATATAGCTAGTTGATGACCATCATAAGTCCCTTCCAACTGAAACGTAATATTTTATTCTACATCACAGTCAACCACATAAGAGCACACTCTGAATCATCACAGGTGAAATAGCACCTGGGACCTTCTCTTTCTTGCCAACATCTTAGTACACATCTTATTTCAGTGAGCTGTATTACTGCTGGAACCTAACACAAGAAAAAAACCTGAAGACACGGGATGGTATTCAGAAGCAACAGTTCACCTGTTCACCTGAGTACCAAATGCAACTAAAACCCCCCCAAAATACTAGAAGGAGCAAGAAAAATATAATGCAACAAAAAGGTTTATCATAATTTAGAAAAGTGACTATTTCCTGATCTAGCTACAGGTATTAAGTGAGAGAAGATATAACTAACTCTGAAGAGAGATTGAAAACACCAGCATTAGGCACCTTAACTATTATGTGACACTGAATTTGAAATCCTATTAAGGGAATATATACATGATGTGTATTGGTACAATACTGATGTTTGTTGTTTATTAGCAATCAAACCATAAACAATGAAAAAAATCCTAAGACTCTATCTGGTAAATTACAAGTAATACAAACATTCGTATTCTGAAACTCGACACTGAAATATTGTTTTCCTATTGTTTTAGTAATATAGGGGGCTAATAGACAAAATAAAAAACAGCCAGCATGTAGTTTGGGCATTTAAGAAGCTTCATATTCACTTAAGAAAACATGATAAATATTTCTTAAATCTCTTAAAAGCTGCTCACTGCTGTTTTAAACTTCAGTGATTAAAACTGCATTTTGTACTTCCTTTTTTATAATTTCAGTTTTTACTTCATTATTCACTTATTCCAAATTAAAGAAGGGCTTTGAGAGTTGTCTGGTATAATAAAGCTATTTTATGACCTTTCCAGATATTTCAAGTGCACTGGATGTGTGTCAAGGCAAACAAGAGCCATCCATGCCTGACGCTAAGCAGCTCTGTCATTTGATTATGAGTTTCAAGAACAGATTCAACTTGCCAAAAGACACTTCCTGGACACAAATCAAAATGTGAAAATAAATTCCTTGAAAACTCTCAATATATTACAATTCATAAGTTAAACTGAACCCTGTTATGCTGATTTGTGAAGCCTTCACAAAGTTAGAAATGTATTCACTGCAAGGTAGGCTTTTCCATTTGTATTAACCAATGACTGTTGATTGCCTTTGTTACTACAGTTTCTTAGATGAAAAAAACCCCTGTGTAATCATCACTATAAAGACTACATAGTTGGCTTTTCTCAATTATTTTCCTATGTAGTGCTCAAATTCAGCCTTATTAATTTGGCACGTAGAAGCGATTTTAACCTTAGTTACTAAGATATTGTAAAATACTGCTTTAGTACTGATGGTGATAAAAGATATATACAATTATGGCAGATCAACAATTACTTTTGTAATTGTTGTACTTTTGTAATTGTATGTACTTTTTACATAATTCTACAAATACTGGCCAAAACCTAATTTTTAAATTCAAGCAGTTAATGTCCTAATGTATTTCAAAGCTTTCAATCAAAATGAGCACTGCATTCAGATGTTGCTGAAACAATGCAGTACAGACTCCTATCTATCCAGATCAGTGTATCAAAATAAGATTATTTCAGTAATGTTTTTCCTCCCAGTACAAAAGCTGCACAAAATAAACTGTGTCTCTTCCAGAAAGAGTAATCCCTCTAAAAATAGCAAAAATCCATTCACATGATCTATGATGCAAATTTACAAATGCTGTTTTTCTTTCACATATATTCAAAAGGCTTCTTAATAGCAAAACACAACTGTTTAATAACTATGCCACAATTAACAGTCTCAGGGTCTTTCTATACAGTTTTATTCAATTTTTCTACCTTTCTCCTACTTCATATTTCTGAAACATCATCTAGATCTCACCAGACTACAAAATTCACATTTTAAGTGTTAAGTTTGCATACTCACCTCATCATGGTCAATATCTGCATCTCCAGTAATGACAATGCGCTTCTCAATTCTTGTTTCTGATACTCCACCTTTTACCATCTACAGATGTCAGAAAAATTAAAAAAAACCAGAAAAACATCCCTGTAATTATTCCATATTTCCACAAAGCACAACCTTCTGTTGCACTGAAGCAAATAGATTTCTGTGTCTGAGTTGCAATTAGTAGTAAATGTGTTCAGTCTTAAATCATTCTCTCCTTTTTCAGCTGTGCAGTTGGTCACCTTCTAGTAATTGCTAAACTTGATAAAAATCAAGCAATAGAGAATTACTCCTGTTACTAGAGCCCATGTTTGGCAAACTGTAATTCCAGCTTCTTGTACCATACAAATCTGGCAACATAGAAATTCCAAGAGTCTTTTATTTCAAGCCATCTATCATGGGCTTCTCCATAGTCATAATCCTATGCCATTAAATACAAAGATGATCTGATTTTCAGTTCTGTCATTCAAGGACCTTCATCAGATATTTTCAACATATTTCACACTGCTGAACAGTTTTGTGCTTTTTTTTTCACTTCTTATTCTAATGATTATAACACTTCAGCTTATAAAAAAATTCTCACAGAAGTAACATTATTTGCTTTTTAAATCAGCCTGTGTATGAGAAAGGAATAAACTAGTACTTAAGACACACTGACCAGGCAAGAGCCAAGATGACTCCATTAAGAACACCATTAGAATATTACAACTATTTTGGAAGGTCCCTTTATCAGTAATTAACAGTTTGCAATATAAAATAACAAGTCAGCTTAGAAAATTCAAACAATCTTGTTACTGACTGTTTACCATCAATTCAAAAAAACATAAGGATCTGCTGCATCATAGTAATTCCAGTAGTTTTTCAGTAGAAGACAAGACTGAAACCATTTTCTTCAATTGTTCCTTCCAAGAAGCAAGACTATTTGACATCTGAACTTGACAAGAAAATGTACACATACTATCAAAACTGTGGTTCAATTCATTGAATAAAGATTTTTTTATTAAAATGGTGGTGGCTTAATGATTCCAAAAAGGAGCAGGAGTCTGAAAAGGATCTGTTGACTAGTCTTTATAACAAATGTATTTTTAACACATGCATTTTTAATTCTGAGCTTACTTTATTTCATGTTACTCAATTTCCAACATTATTCTTCCACTATCATTTTGTGCATATGACTTTCAACCTTCAGAATATTTCAATTTTTAGAAAATATATCCAAATCTTTAGAAAATATATCCAGTGAGCAGTGAATTATTGTTCAAATCTGTCATGTTGTAAAACTTCTGTATCTTGGCGGGGGGGGGGTGAGGGTGGGGAGAATCCTGAATTCACATTTTGTTTCCCTCTTCCATTTTTCTTTACCCTAAACAATGTTTTCTGTAATTTTCTTAGAGAAAGATGTTAAGAGTTCAAAGAGGAGTGGAAAACTGTGTTGTTTAGGCATGCCTAAAATTTGACAAATATTTTTGATAAAAATATTTACATGAATTAGCAATAACAATAATCATCATCACACTTTGGTAGTTCTAACACACTCTGGCACGAAACATTACATGTTTCATGTTTTCCATGAAACAGATGTGATGGCCTGTTAACATTGAGTTTTCCTTTCCTTTTCAAGCATGGAATGCAGAGGAAATACACCCAAGCATGCTTGCAAAGTAATCTAAAAGAATGATCTATTTTTAAATATACCCTAAACCTAGAAGCACAAGGATGATGAACACAAAGTCTGGGAAACATTGTTTCAGGTCATCATGGCGCCATTAGCAGGGCTCCCGTGGACCTCAGACAAGTTAGTTACACTAGCAAAGATTCTGTAGGATACCAGTGGGTGGCGACAGGACTGAACCTGGAAAAATTTAGTTACATACTCATTTGTCAGATACAGATATAAGACCTATATGAACTACTGAAAAACCACTGATCATATTTTTCCCCCTTTCCATGTCCTATTCCCAGATATTCCTGCTTATTTATTTGGACTTCTGTCTTCAAAATCTGTAAAGAAAGATTTAATTCTCACACATGCCTGGAATGAATCCCTTCCATTTCAAGTTAGTATTCCTCACTGAATTAGCAGATACACAAGAAACTTCATGTAAAATTGTGTTTTGAGGGTCCGGTGTCTTTTTTAATTAAGAAAGAAATACATGAAATATAATTTACCTTTGTGATGTGTGTAGTTGTGGTAGTAGAAATGGACTCTGATGTAATTGTCTGTGCACTCACCAGCACGCCAGTATCACCAACAGCATTGCCATCAAGCTATAAGAAAAAAAAAGATATTATTGTATGCTGGCATTTTAAAAACTGCTTTCACGGGAGAAAAGGCTAGTTTTCTTACTAAACACATTCTTTAATTCAGCTAGAACTGAAATCTAAATAGAAGCCAGCCATGTTTACCGAGTCAGGTAAGGCTATTACTATTGCCCATTCCTGTGGAGAATTCATGCTCACAGTTATGCGTTCCTTTCAGGAGAAATGAGATATTTTAATCACCTTTCCAAAACTGGATTAAAGTGAGTTACACTCTTGCAGTCAGCAGCTAAGACTTTATATAGCAAAAGAAAATTAAAACTTCTTAAGTTATATGGTTTTGTAACATTTCACTTATCTAATTCATAGCCAAAGTATAGTCTTATCTGCTAGGAAAAAAGTATATGCTTTTGAAAAGCATTTTTGGACATTATCTATGTTGATCTACATAACTCTAATAAAAATAAGATCGCAAACAAACTAGTCACCGTACCTGTGAAGATTCATAGGTGATTGTTTTAGTTTCTGTTTGAACAATTGGAATTTCTTTAGTGGAGATTTCAGTTCTCTGTGTGGCATCTGAAATGGTTACCATCTCTGTTTTCACTACCGGAGGCTGTGATGCAAGAAATAAGCAATCAATTCAAAAGACAGAAGAAGTTTTGTAAAGTGGACCAAGAAAACACAACCAAAAGCTCAAGAAAAGCATAACAGTAAGATAAGTATTTGACTGACTTCCCAAACAAAAAGCATGAAATAAATAAGCAAAATGAAACGAAGATTAATACATCAGCCCTCTAGGATATCCATAACATTGTAGGAAAATTTAATCTCCTAATAACCTTGTCAAAGTTCAGTGTTCCAGCCAACAGTGCATACCAAAGAGCAATTGCTAAAACAAAGCTGCAACACATGTACTGAAAATGTGTAAAAGCATCACTATGAAAAAAATAAAAATCTTAGTTTGCATAAAGAAATTGACAGCTAGATCAGACAGAAAAACTAATCTGGGAAAATACCTATCACTCATCAGTCTTCAAATCAGGACTAAAAATTCCATAAACATTTAACTTTTTGTTAATTGTTGTCATGTATTACTTCTGGAAAAGAAAAGCTTTTGCAAACTGGATTTTAAGCAGTCTAAATTTTTCTCAAAGTTAATGACTTCTTTTGACAAAGATTCTAAAAAGCTACTTCAACAATTTAGAGCAAACTAGTGGTGTTCTCTTCAATATCACAAACAAAGCAATTAACCTGGGGTCTGTAAGCTAGTGAACTCATTACTTATCTTATTGGAGCAGATTCTCATTAGATTTAAGAATTAAAGCCTTTTGATATTTTTCTAGATGCATCAGCTTCTATCTTATATTGATTTTGAATACACATAGGGTAAAATCCCAGGGAAAAAACCCAAACACCCTTTCATGCTTGCACACAGAGCAGCCCTTCTTCCCCTTTCTCCAAACTAGCTATGCTTTTAGGAAGTGTGGGAACTTGCAAATTTTAAAAGTCTAATAAACTAATTCTTTCACATCATTAATCAGAACAGCTGTGTATGCAAAAGACAACAAAAGGAAGAATGTGAGTTGTTTCAAATAAAAAGCGAAGAAAAAAAAAAATCTGCCACCATTACAAGAACAAGCAGGTAGAGAACTACAAAAAACTCACCAAACTGGTGAAAAACTCAGCAAAAGATCATGAGAAATTTACAAAGACATACATGCCTGCCTTTCATTTTTTCCCTTTCTGCTTCTTTATCATATGCCCAGTAATAAACTCTTCAACCTTGTTTGGCTTAAAACAACTGGCTGTGACAGGAACTCATGCATGCTTCCTAAGTATCTACTGCACTAGAAGACTTCACGGAAACATTGTTGATACGGCCCTCACCACTTAACAGTGCAGTGCTCTCACTTCTGCAATTTCTAGCCATACATATTCTAACCTACCCTTTATTGAAGGAGAGGAAAAAAGGCAAGAAAAGCAGTGAGTGAGTACGGCGAAAAAAAGAACAAAAATTTTGACAGGTGCATTCTAATTTCAATTTGCACTAGTTTTCCAATCACAATTACATGTCATGGACTTGTCAAAAACAGTTGACAAATAGACAAGACAAGACTTAAAACACTGGAAACATGTAAATAATAAATACACATTATGTATGTGCATATAAAATACGGAGGAGATAAAAAAAAAAGAGATCTCAGTCTTCGGAAGGTTTGCCTTTACTGGTGATTTTCACTCAGTTCTAGCAAACAGTCAGAAACCATAACTGAGGGAGACAGAATTTCACTGCTCATCAATGGTTTCCCCTTCCAAATGATCTGAATCTTGTTGGATGCCAGAAGACGTGGAGGAATAGGAGAAGAAGAAAGGCAGGTATATTTTCACCCCAAGAAATATCTCTGCTTAATCTAATTGTCATACTGTTCTACCATTTACCTCAGAACAACAAATTAATTGTGGTGCAACATCAATGTCAACATGAGACACATCTCCATTGAGTTTCAGCTGCTCCTCCTCTTTTTCTTCACCTACATCTTGCTTAATTTGCTCTGACAAATTCTTCTCTTCTGTAGCTACAGTAAGTGTATTTTCCTGGACCAAATCTTCAGCTGTAACTTGTGTGTGCTCAACTGGTACATTTAGTTTACTGCCTTCTGGTATGGCTTCCACATGCTGCGTATTTTCTTCATGTTCTTTCCTTTTCGTATCTTCATCTTCTTCCTGTTCTTCCCTGATGACCTCCTCAATTGCCCTATGATGTGGATGGTATTCTCCCACCTCTTCATCCTCACTCTCACTACTACTGCTGCTGCTGCTGCTACTATCTGATGGCAATGATGAAGAGTCCTTTTTTGACACGTGCTCCACCTTACAGGTATCCCCAGCATCAGTGGCAACTTGCATTTTCCCTTTGTTGGTTTCGTCTATGACTAGCGTTTCTTCTATCCCCAACTCTGCCTGCTTCTTCTCCTCCACTATGTCCAGAGTCTCATGTGAACTCTGCACAAAAAACATGGATGAGGATAAACAAAAGAAGAGTATATGAATAAATTAAAATGATGAAAATAAAATTAGCTGATAGCTGGTTCATGTCATATGGAAGACAAAAGATGATTGTGATGGTTAACTGAAAAAAGAAGGAAGGAAAGAATGAAGATGGATCGGAAGAGTTAGAGCCAAATTTAGTCATGGAAAAAATCTGCAGAACCTTATCAGCATCGCTGACTCCAGTACAAGGCCCTTCTGCTCTGGAAGCATGTCTCTGTGAAACAAAAAGGAATCAGAGGACAAAAATCAATGCATAACCTTTTTTAACACTGGAACATCCTCCAAGCAAGCTTTTAAGAATGTATACACATGATACTAGAGAGATGCTACATATTCACTGCAAGATGCTAGTTGCCTTACACTTCATCTAAATATTCAATCAAAAATAGGCAAGAATTATGAAAATTATTATTGGTGTAAGAATTGAATCTGAAAATAAAAAGCATGAATGTACTAGCCAGTGATGCTACCGAGGCAGTTATTTCTCTCAGTTAAATCAGGAATTGAAAAGAAATAATATTAGACAAAAGTAAATAGAAAAAATAATGCTCTACTACCAGTTTGCCATAATTTAAAAAACAGTAAAAAAGGCATTATTGCATGGTTTTATTAGTTGTTTGTCTTTGGTCTGTTACTTTATGCAACTTAATAGATAATGAGAGGAAGACTGCATAGGGTAGTATGCTGTCAGAATAGCAATACATGATTACAAAAGAAGGTCCTATAAGAATTCAGATTGGAGCCAAAAGGATGATATTAAAGCAGCTTTACTAGTATTTGTTCCATAACAAAATAATGACAGCTATCTGAAAGCCTGCAGTAAATGATGTATTAGGGTGTCAGGATTTTTAATCAAACATACATTTAGTGAACAGTCTGCAGCAAAATTAAGAGCCCAAATGAAAAGAATACAAAAATCAACACACCATCTGTGACTTAATCCTAGCTTTTATTGCTGTTTACCTAGCGCAGCACCTATGGAGCTAAGCTTAGCCAAGCACTGATTCCTCCCTGCTTCTGGCGTGCTGCAGATGCAGAGTTAAGCTCTGAGGCAGGCACGCCGCTCTAAGGCAGGCCGGGACGGACGGGAGAGCCCGGACCTGTCCCTGTCCCGGCAGGATCCGGCCCCGCGCCCGAGCAGCACCTGGGGCCCCGGCGCGGCGGCGCCCGTCTGCTCCCCCGCAGCGCCCTCTGCTGGCCCCGGGCTGGCGGCGGCGGCGAAGGGCCCGCTGGTGCCGGCGCCGAAGCGCTCCTTACTAAACAAAATGGAGGTTATCTCCTCTTCCAGGCTCTAGACGGGTCAGAGAAGGGAAAGGAAAGCATTAGACAGCGGCGGACGGAGCGGCAGCCACCTACAGTGAGAGAGGTTTGGCAAGAGAGAGACGTGACAAAGGCAACGGCTCGGCAGGAGCAGGGGGCACGGACACGGGGGACACAGCACAGCCGTGCGCTGGGGCTGCGCCTCCACCACGCACAACACACCGTGCGAACGGAACACATCGACATTTACACATCGACATTTACACGGACTTCCCAAACAGCACAGTTTACTTAGCTGGTAACTCCTATTTACTACGTGGGATTTTTTTCCCTTTTCAAATCCATTTGTGACACCTTCTAAAGCCCAGCTGGATTAGAGCTCTAGGGCTGTCGGACATATTTGCTTAGAATACATACCCACAGCACTGAAATGTTAAAATATTTCTTACTTGTTTATAATAAATGTTATATATATATTTTTAAAAAAATACTTAAATATCCTAAGCAAATTCATGTTGATTAAAAATCTGGTTTCAAAAAGCCTTTCTCATTTCAGTGGGAAAATTTGTATTTTTCAAACAAACATGAAAGGTGACACATTGCTTTAAAGCATATGTTCATAATCTGGTCTATTTTCTACAGGGCTATAAATCTATATGGTTAAGCAAACTTTGAAAGTTCACGTGGGTACAAGCCTCTGAAAAAGTTACAGTTCTTTATTCCAGATTTCATTCCACAAGCTCTGTTAAGAAGTTAGAAGTAAAAGTGGTTAAAATAAAAAGTCAACAACGTACAAATACATAACACGGACATAACACACACGTTGACAACATTTCATGAGATACATTTCAGCCTTTCTGAAGGGCACTACAGAGAATCATGCCAGAAGCAGGCGCCAGAGGAAAGCCGAGGTGCCATGCACACACCTGCAGCCCTGGGGACTCACCGTGTGAGCAGTGATGAAGAGTGTGAACTGACAGAGGTTACACCATGCTACTGTACGGACACTACAACATGTATGGCATGCAGAAGAACAGAGAAGGGAAAAGAAAAAGAACTCCTAACTCAGTTTTTTCTCTTCCTACACTAAAAGTTTATTTCAATGATTGCTAAGAAGAGTTAACAGGAATGCAAGTTTTTAAATCTGTCTTCATGCAACATTGAATATCCAATAGGGGAATGTGTTCCTTACCCCTACTTTCTTTCCCTAGATTATTCCACCCAAGAAACATTCATCTATTAACAGATTACATCAAAAAGACAAAAATGTTCATGATCCTCTTCTCATTGTAGTCTGGTACTTTGTTTTCTGACCACTCAAAAGCAGTAAAAAAACCCCAAAAAAACCACAGGGGTAAACCAAAATCTTTATGTGGCAGGTGGTCTGACTGTGTGCATCTCTCTCTATCCCTGCTCCCCCTTATATATATAATTAAAGACAGGCACATACCACCCATCTTTCAGCATTTTCCCACCTTCAAATTTTTGGGTCTTCCAGTCTTTTAAAACAAAAACCTCAGTCACACAAGTCATTTAATAATACTCCCTGTTCCCTGGAGCATTTATTAGAAAGGATTAAATATATAGATAGAATTCATCAATTTTGTATCAGCCTGTGTTTAAATTCCTGGCAAATTCTTCTGGTACATGGTCATACACTCTAACATCAAATACTGTTTACAAGTGGGGGATGGCTTAAAGAAAAAAAAATATTGTGGGTATCCATAAAATAGAAATATTTATCCTATTTGCAATCTATATCAATGTATCAGTTTTTGTTTAATTAAGTCACAGATGCTGTGCACTTGCAGGAGTATGGTGGATCTAGAAGTATAGTGACACAAATGAGATGTACCCAAAATAACGTTTCTAGGACACAGAAAACTACTTGTAAGCATTTTCGCTGAAGCAAAAGAAGAAAAAGAATATTAGCAGTGGTATCCCTGCTTTATTCTCATCTATTATTCAGCTATCCTAAAGGACAGGCAAGGATCAACAGGCATCCATCAACAAATAATTCAGGATGGAAACACAGTTCCCCAAATGTCATATTTATGTATGTTAGCGAAATAGGACTGCCAGCTTCACATTAACCTAATAGACCAAAAAAGGAACATCACAATTGCTACTCATCATCACTATCACACTGCTTCTAGTCCCACTGGTTAGTGCTCTTCATTGCATAGTTGTTATCAGGGACAAAACCTCCCTCTTTTCCTTAATGAAAAGAGAGGTACAGAAGTGCAGACGTATTCAGAGCAGGTTGCTTTTGAAATGAAGCTGCTTACACAGCATTACTGATTTGAATAATCATTACATAGTGAACATACAAAGCAAAAGTTCTTGTGTGAAGTGTCAAATAACTGCAAGCAATTATTTCTGTATAGAATGAAAATATATGTTTTGCCATCACCCTAGTCACATCAAGTACAGTAATTTTCCAGTATTGAACAGTAATGAAAGACTGGGTTTCTTTTCAGTGGCCATTCAGAACTTCATGGTTAGTCTGATGTTTAAGCAAAACGTTGCTGACATTCACATACATGTGTATCTATACAGATACATGAGATCCTGGTTTACAACTCAACATTATCCTTCCAGTATTGGCTTTAAAAAGTTATTTCCTTCAAGGGGAAAAAAAAGAAAAGAAAAAGAAAGAAGTGCCCAAGCCACCAAGCTAGCCCACAGCAGATACAGCAAAAAAGCAGCAGGTTTCAGGGCAGCCACCTTATCAGTTTCCTCTGGTTTTGCTCCAGCAATCCATGGCATTGCAATCCATTGTTTCTCCTTCCCAGGCAGTGTTTTCACTTGGAAAATGTGGTCTCCTTTTTTCTATTTGGTTTTCATTTTATAAAGCCAGTGTAAATCAACAAGCAAAGAGACAGACATACACTATACATAAACATAAAACCAAATCATCTGGAAGTGACAGAACATACGAAATGAGCAAAAAAACCCAAACCACCAGATATAAAGTAACTTGCAGGGCCCTCAACTTCAAGCGAAGAAATCAATACAGAAAATACACGTAATAAAAATTAAGTTACACTTTGACATAAATGTCTGTTTCAACCAAAAATATATTTATAGCTATTAAATGAATCACTGTGTCATGAATGTTTGAAAATATGACCAACATTTGTACCTGTGCATATACCACTATATGTAGAAATATTAAGGTACTACTCAGAAATTTGAGGAATTTCTTGTCAGGAACCACAAATTAACAAAACAAAGAAGTGGTGCATAGTTAGTTGCTGTGTTCTCTGTATGCACATACTCACAGTTCAGATTGCTTACAGATCTTACTGAAATAATGTCCTACTATCAAAAATAATTTTGTAGCATCAGGCCTGCTTAATTGAAAGCTCACCTTTCTGTGGACTAAAAGAAAGCTGAAGAATTTAAGGGGATAGGACAAAAATACATTTAAGGAAGAAAGGGTGGGAACCATGGTGATAGACAAGGACAACAACACAACAAACTGATTTCTTTGAAAGACCAATGTACTCATCTACTGTATGAAAGAAACAGTTAATAACCCAATAGAACTAAAAGTTTCACAACTGAAATGAGAAATTTGGGTAGGTTTCTTGCTACAGGCATTGAGGGTGATATTTGTAGAAAACTGTATTCCATACTGCTGTTTCAAGGTTCAGTCAGAAAGGAGAGGTAGAGAGAAGTAGATAAATTCATTTTACAGACTTTTAAAGACTAAGATAGGTAAATTTTAACAACTACATCAAATGTGTCCTGAAGTCAACACTGTAAATTAACTGATCACATAAAGTCCTTCTGAAACAAAAACACAGACTGTGTGTGTATTTATGCACAAGCTGTCTATGAAGAGTTAAAGATATAGAAAAGGAAGGAAAAGTTCTACTGTCACTGAAAAATTATTTCTATCAATCTGTATAAATCAGAGTGAAATTTAAAATATCCTTCACATACAGGAAAATGCTGCCATCACTTCTGTTTTCTTCTAATTCAGCTGGTCATGTAGAAGAATAAAATTCCACCCACTCTTTAAAGTCAGGTCCAATAGTAATGGTAAAAAAGTTAATGTATACTTAGTATAAACAAATATTATATCAGACAAATAAAGTGTTAACCTGAAGGACAAACTGCATTTGCTGTATGAGACAGAGGGTTGTATGGAAAGGCATGCAGACAGGTGTGTGCAGTGACATACCCCTTGTGTCTGTAGGGACAGAGGTGTGATACGCCGCTTTTCCCACTCATTTGGGCGTGGTTCAGGTGTGGATTCCATGAAATTGCGCTTGAGCTCACTAATGCTAGCCTGGTGTTTCAGTAAGTCGTCCTGGGTCTTATCCAGGTCCTAGCAACCCACAACATAAAACAAAGTAGGACAAAACACGGCAACAAAAGCAAACTTAACTGGAAAAAAAAAAATAAATAGAAGCAGCCAAACCAAGAAAAGTGCCTTGTGTCTGAAATTGTGACCTCCTTTGTAGTGTCTCAAAATAAAAATGTTTAAGACTTTAAGGGACCAAGATTTTCTGGTTTTGTTTTTGTAGTGAAGGTCTTACTCATACACTGTTTTTTCCATATTTTAAAGCAAAGGAAAATAATGCTGTACATGGTTTTAGCAAAGAGCTACTTTCGTCCAAAAATTTCCAGAAGCTGTTTGTTTTCACCTAAAATTTGTCATTACAGACACAAATGTTTAAGGATACTGCACAGCTAACATAACTGAAGGTAGCTGTAAGAAAGAATAGTTTAACCCAAGGAGCATAAAAATGCATTTTTCTTGATATTACAAGCTCTATGAAAAATACTTACATCTGTGAACACAGTACTACAAGGCCAAATATACAAGCAGCTAACACCTATTTAGCTTCAGAAAGACAACTCATTGTGCCTCTCATGTAGGCTTAAACTTACTGGAAGAATCAGATTTAAAGACTTAAAACCTGTTACCTGCCAATTCTACTTTTAAGAACCTGACAGTAGACAGACAAGTAGGAATAGCTTTTGTGCATGCCAGTACCAAGAAAATTATCTAAATTGCACCTCCACAGATCAGTGCCAAAGGGGACACCACAGTGTGAACTGGATTTTCTCATGACCATTAAAGCCAAACTGCAGCACCTTGCATCAAATAATTACAAGGTATTCTTTCACTTTGTATCAGCTACAGGGCAGAGGTAAGGTTCAGGAGCTAAGTCAAAATGTAACTGCTCTAGTAACCAGACAAAAATATATATGCTTAGCTTTCTTGGGAACTCATTATCTTCTAAATACAACAGCTGGGATTTGGTGGGAGCAGCAGATTTCATCCTGCTTTCACAATTTGTCCTCCTTCCAGCCTTCCCCGTCTCAAGAAAAGCCCATGTTGCTTATGCTCACTCCAACACAAGAATATTTTTTCAGTAGTATTCTATAGTTATATTCAAGTTTAAGCCTCAGATCCATTTTTAGTAAAGAACTAAAAGACTGAAGATTTAAATGAAATATTATCAATGCAGACATAATTATTAAGGAAGTTTTGTCAAAAGAATGTAATCAGAAATAATTATGTAGGTAAAGAATCTGGATTTTTTACAAGGATTTTAAATACTTTTTAGCAGAATGTTCTAAAATCTACCATTTAGGTTAGGATTTTTATTGTCAGTGATTGCAATGCAAAGATACTTCACATTAAGTCATGAAAAACCCATACCCCAAACTCCTTAGTTTCTAATTTCTTTTCACTTGCATGTTCAGCCCCAGTAAGGGTTTGGTGCTGCACATCTATTTCCTAACCTTGTGGATAAGCCTGCATGCATTTTGAACATTTGAACCTCTCCCCTTCCGGCAACTCTGTACGTTTGTATTGTCACAGGACCACTTTTCATCCTGGACTAACAAATGAGACATTAAATATGTCCCCCTAAAGTTCGTATTTCCTTAGTGAAGTAAAATCTTATGCCAAAGGCATTCTATTACACAACTGAAGCTCATAACAATCCTGTCACTATTTTAAGACCTGTCTTGGCTTGACACAAGGCACATTTCTTGGGCTTGATCAAAGCAGTTATGCAATGCACACTTTCAGTGCTTCAGTAAGTTATACACAAGCAAAGTTTCAATAGTGATCAAAAAGCTGCAAAAAGCCATAAAACATTAGTTGGGTTACTGCGATCCACACATCTGATTACTGAACAAAACCAATGATTTTCAAAAAAACCGGTTTTATGACAAAGGGAATTATTTATAGCCCCATCTGGATTAACTAAATAAAGACAGCAGTAGGATTTTTAAAAACATCTTCAGTTACTAGCTTAAGTTATTAACCACAAGTTAAATGATAACTACAGTCTCTGATAAAATAATTGAGATCAGCAATCTATATGAAAATTCTTATAATAAAAATCTCTACTTCGGTGACAATGCACTACATATGAACATATTGTTCAAAGCTCTTTGATGAGCTGTTGCTCATCTGCAATGAAAACCAACCTTCAAGAAATAAAATTTACTTCCATTTGAAAAGGAAAAAAACCCAGCAAATATTTCAGAAGATATCCAAACATTCCCTTTGAATATCTGATCCTTGCATCATTTTTCAATATTCCTAAAACCAGTGTCAGAACCAGAATTAGTTTTCTATACTTCTACTGCTTGCCCCTTACTAACTCTATTTATTCAGCTAATGTATTTGAGGAAGATTGATTAAACTGGCAAAATCCGGAAACTCTACTCATCTGAATATGCAGACATTGAGGTACAATGTACAAAAATCCATTTAGAATTATGAATTGCACCCCTGTGTCTGCTGTATCTAAATAGGGCTATTATTCCCAGTTGCCACCTTGAAAACATTTAGCAAAAATACACAAATTTACATTCAGTGTTCAAGCTGAGGGTTGGCTGTGGGTATTTTGCATTTGTTTGTTTTTTGTTTAAACTCAGAAAATAGAATGGTAACATGCAACATTTCCAAGCCGGCTTTCCCCATGCACTTCATGCAGTGTGACCGTAACAGCCTGCAGGTGACCTCCCATCCCATGCAGCCTGGCAGCCCGTGAGAATGGAGAGTACTTTTTGCATTATATACAAACCTCCAACATTAAATTGCTATGTCTGACATAAATATTTTCCCCGTCTACTCTCAAGGAACTGATCTGTGAAATTGAACCACATAAACAAAAAGAAAACAAAAACAAAACAAAACATAAAGAACATAAAATGGACCAGCAAGTAAATAAAAAAGGACCCTTACAATCAGACAGTTAAATAAAGGAAATAAAATGGTGAGGTGAAAAGGCACTATTCAGACAAAATCCACAGAAAATTTAGGGTGCTAACAAGGCAGGCAGCCACAGCCAGGTTCAATTGTAAAAGAACAACCAAGCACCTTCCGCTGTGCTTCCTCCTCTTCGTATTCCACCTGTGCGAGCGCATGACAAATTATCAAGAAAAGGAAGTGTTAACACTGGCTTACAGACTAACACAGAGGCTTCATCTCTTTGTAAATGCAGCAAAGCGTGCTGGATTTTACAGACCTTTACTTTTTCGGCCCCAGATGTTGAAATTAAGCAACTTGGGTCTTCTTGCACCTACATTGTTGTAGAATGGCTGAAGTAATTTTTGGCATAAGTGGCATGAAAAATGGAAGTTTCACACTGTGTCCCTTTATTGCTACACTTTTTATTGTTTCCCAGGTGAAAATTTAAGAATGAGTAACAAACAAAAATGATATGCATAATTTCTATGGTAAGTGACTTAAATTCTGCAACAAATTGATGGGAAAATTGAACCTAATCAGGAGTTCTTTTGGGAAAAGAGTTTAGGGTTCAAGTCAAACACTTAAACACTGTATTTACAAACTGTCTTAAATTTTAGGAATGTTGTTGTCTTGGGATGAACTATTTGCACACATATACATACACCCCTTGTTAAGTGAATATATTTATTCTTAAACTGCAATTCATTCTGTTGGTAATTTTCTGTAGCTAATCTTCATATCTCATCTCCAACTATTCTGAATGCCTTAAGGAACAGCATTCTTTAAAAAGTGAACCACTTCCCAGTTGTCTCTCCTCAAGTACAAATATCAACTGCCAATCTTAGGAAAAGATGCATTTACAGGTCAACACTGTGCAAATCCATAAATTTGAAGATGGATTTACTGCTCATACTGTTGCATTTTGGATTCTGTGTGAATGACGTGGTACATAAAACATTTTTATTAATTTCTGACTTATCTGGGGTTGTATTTTCTGTAACTGTGCTAAAAAGTATTGATTGGATTAGGCTACGGAAAAATTGAGAAAATCTTAAAGTCGTTTTTCATTTTTTTATAGTTAGACTGGTATTATAATGGCATCGTGTCATATTCAGCAAGTCTTTAATATGTACATCGGTTTAGCAAACTTTGTTAAGTGTAACATTCAACAGATCTGCCTCCATTTTGATTCTATAATAATTGGTTTAATATTTTCTTTGAGGATCAAAATAGAAGACCTTTTTCTAGTGGTATTGCTGTAACATGTGCAGCAGACATAAGGAAAAGAGGCAGTTTGTCAGCCACTCCAGATGATCAGAGCAACATACTGGTGTGACTGAGGCTTCTGTACACTTTAGCAGTGTATTCCAAAGAATGCTCAGATTTCAGTGACACAGTCTGACATAACCTGCAATCCCAGCTAACGAACAAAATCAGTCTCAACTGCTGCTAGAGATTAATCAAAGCATGTAAAAAAAAGAAAAAGTGCCTTGGACAGACTCAGCTTTGCACACACCCTGAAACATCTGAAATCAAAACACTGATTTTAAAGTATTCACAGTTTTCTGAATTCAGCTTGTAGGAATTTCATTTTTCAGATCTAAACAGAACTTCAGAGATGTGCATTCCAGTCAATGCATGCGGGAGACAGGCATTTTAAAACCAATTGACAGTGCAAACAACTTGCAAATAGTATCAAATAACATAATCTATTGTTACACAGAGCACTTTCAGTATTCAGTTTTATGTCCTCATTAACATTTTGAACTACAATGCAAGTCCACCTGCAGCTCAGTGTCCGTGGAATTCAATGAGATTATGCATGCTGTAGGAAATTAGGCAGAAAAACAATGATCTATCTATTGACTAAAAATCCCACAATGGCAATTTTTCACAAATGAGAAATGCTAAAAAGATACAGATATACACATGTGAATTTGTGTATTTATATATGTATTTACAGGCATGTACACTGACACACCTCTAAACTAGGAAGTGTGCAAAACTGAGCAAGCCTCATGAGAACAAGCATAAATGCAATGTGCAAGTGTCAACATTTAAGCAGCAAAATTACACACCTCCTCTTCCTCTGCTTTGTCATTGAGGTCATTGCCATTAGAGCTACTAAAGGAAGTCACCTTAGGCTCCAGGTAGCAGAGGGACAGAGCGAGAGGAAGGGAAAATGTGAGTGAAAAAGGAATAGACTGGAAAGCAGACAGAAGCAGGACAAAGACAAGGAGAAAAGAGGGGATGAAGGAAGGAGAGGTAATAGGAACATAGTGCTGAAGGCCAGGTGGGAGGAAAGAAATGCAAACATCAGGAAGGCTAGGAAAAGTAATATAGCCATCGTCATCAAGCAGCGAACGGAAACGAAAAGAAAGGCATCTGAAGAAGCTGAATGAGACGCACAACTCAGTGCTTTTGTAGTCATTTGTATGGATTCTTCCCTCAACAGAAGGGGAGCCTCGACTAGCTAGGGGTCTCATAGATTCAACACAGGTATTAATTGGTGAAGCTGTTCTGGTTTTATTATGATCTGATGTTTGTTCCATGGAATTGCACTCTGAAATGTCTGGAATGGTAAGGAGGGGCTCTTCAAAGGGATCTTCCTCTGAAATATCTGAGAGCATGTCGATCTCGGGGACAGGTGACAAGTTTGTGAGATGGGATGACACAGAATGGATGGGCAGTGATGATGGGTGTACGTGAGTGAGCTGAAAAAGAAAATTCTATGCACAGTGGAAAATGAAAGCACAACAAAAATGCAAGTTTGAAGGCACATGAAGAGGGGAAAAAAGAGAAATTATTAGTTAGTGAAAACTTTTACTTAGAAGAAGGGATAGCTTTACTAATGCAATAAAAATAAAAATCCCGCTGTGTTTTACAAGCAGCCAACTTGTTTACTTCTGTGGATTATGAAAGGAACCCATTACAAATGTTTTGTTCCCAGGCTGTAAAGAACTGTGCACTTTTGAACTGTAATAGTCACTTAGAACAGATGGAAGCAGAGAGACATTCAGAGCTTTGGCAGAAAGGTCAGAGGACAGTGCAGTACATGAAAGACAAGCTGGCACTTCTTGGGTTTATAACTGTTTTCTCTAAGACTTAAAGAGAACCAGAAAGGAAAAGAAGCATCTGCATGAGAGGAAAGAGGAAAAGCTGTTCACAGAATAAGCAGATGTAACAAAACTGTACTGAACAGCTTCCTGGAACAACCTCCCAAAATATTGCCTTCCCCTCCACCACTGTTTTGGTTAAAATATTGAAAGATACATCACTTTGAAAACAAGGGAGAATCACCATTTAACCAAGCCCAAAGGCAAAACACAGTAATTTATTTTACCATTTTTCTCCCATAAAGAAACTGCGTGTGCCTTTTTTCTCATCTATTTCAAAATTATTTCAACTTGCCAGCAAACAAAAAAAATGCAGCTGTGGTATTTGTTCTCTTCCTACATTTGAATGCAGTGGGAACATTTGAACTGCACAGAGAAACTCAGCAGTCTCACCAAGAATAAAATGGGTAACTAACTTGCAAAAATGTCTGAGGACAAAATTACTCTTTAAATATTAAACTCACTTCCAGAGAATTGTTGAAATAGAAATGATCTCCAAGAGAGAATGAGCAGCTCTGGCACTTTGGGAGGAAACTTTTACATCAAATCATACAAAATATAGATTAAATTTCTTGACCTATTCTCCCAGTAGGCTCAAACAAACAAGACAAGCAAACAATTGCAACAGGAACAGATCACAGTACTTAACTTTTCACAGAAATCTATACCTTAGTCAACATACAAGTTTTTAAAGGATGAAATAATTCAGCAATGGCTACTAAAATAAAATTGTTACCTACGGCAATAAAACTCAATCATAATATACCCAACTCTGTAGAGTGCACATAACCATGGTATATTGACATTTTTATTCAAGTCTAAACAAACTAAGGAAGTGAATAAAACATATTTTACCCCTTTGAAACATTTTTTCAAGAACTCATGCAAGCTTAGTGAGCACTTAAATTGGATTTACAGCAATAAAAGAAACTCCAGGTCAGTGCCGTTTAGAAGTTCATATTCTCCTTTGCTTACATATGCTTACATTAAGTTAAACACACAGAAAGCACTTGACAATTTTCCTTTAATATTTTAATATAGTGTTCTATATGATACTCAGAACTGATGGACACTAAATAACCTCACATGGATGCACACATTCACATGAATAAATAATTTTGGTGTGAAAGTCAGACATACCTTTCCATCCTGAGTCAATTCTAATTGTGGAGTTTTGAGTGGACTTTCATCTTCTTCTCTGCCACCTTCTTTTAACTTGGCCTGACCAGCAGCTTCAAGATCAATGATTTTATCTCCAGCAGCCTGCCCTCCAGTAGCAGAGAAGCCTCTTACAATACTTTGGTCTGAAATACCCATGGGAGCTATTAGAGAACAAAATAATTTCTGCTAATTTGGATAAGCTGAAACATTTTGGTTTTAAATCTTCTTAGGAAAAACACTTTATGATTATGTCAGCAATGATCAATACAGGCTAGTTACTGAGTGATACAGTATTTTTCAGCTTCTTGGCTTTACAAAAAGTCTGTGGTTCCCATTGCACTGGTATGAACAGCAAAGCACCCCATCATAAAACTTGCACTTATTATGTATGGAAAAGATCCTCACAGTATCAGACAAGTATTGATCAACTTCTTAATTAGTCTTGGAAGATAAATGGAAGGTATTGCTCTTTTGGGTGTAAAAATCACCATTAAAAAAAGAGAGAGAAATATGAAAGAGTATTTTGTGGAAATTCATTATTTGAGAGGACTACTTTAATGCAATCTAGAAATAGTTATGCATATAACTGTCACAGTATTTTTCGCTGGAACCTTAGCAAAAGTGCACAAACAACTCAGTGAAAGTAAGAACTCTCCTCCCTATATGCTTGCAAAAAATGGAAGGGGGAAATACTAAGAATGCATACTCGAATATAGTCAAAGAACAAGAGAGTGAAAGGCCTTAAATTATCTTCCTCTTATTTGACTCAGCCTAACAGGACTAATGAGAAGGATGGCTCTTTTTTTAAATCATGATGACTGGCTTAATCAAAATAGTAGTAATGAAATAGAAGAGAATTCATTAAATGAAGGCGTTTTAATAAATACAACTTTGATACAAACTTAATTCATTTAGTAATGTTGTGTAATACCTCCATTAAAGTTGAGAGGAAGAGATGTTTCTTGCAGTACCTTTGAGGGATATCCTCCTTTGAAAAGTCTAAGAGACTCCCTTAAGATGCTAAGAAGCCAAGCCCAGCTAATGGGAAATGTGGCATTTGGGATGTAAGGCTTTGGGGGAGCCTCTGTAAGTTCTGCAACTTAAACTTCTGATCCCTTTGTGGGTGGCAAATAGAGCATTTCTTGGGTATACATTGCTCAAGTTCCACAAGTAAGTTTTGATAAGTCAGAGCAACTTAGGTTGGAAGGAACATCCAGAGGTCAGCTAGTCCAAACCCCTGCTCAGAGAAAGTCAAATTAGACCAGGTTGATCAAGGGCTTGTCCAGTTGAGTTTTAAGTACCTCCAAGGTCTTTCTAAACAAGCAAAAATTTGTTACTTGTAACTGAAATCTGCTGTGTCTCAACTTGCAGGCGCCCCACTGCCTCATCACCAGGCACCTCTGAGAAACACATGGCTCTGTTTTTTCTATAGGTTCCCTGTCAGTAGCTGTAGACAGCAATACCTCATTACAGCCTTCTCCTTTAAAGCTGAAGGACCACAGTTCCCTCAGCCCCTCCTGATATATCACAGGCCCCCAGCCCTCTGGCCAGCTTGCTGCTCCTTACTGGGCTCATTGTAATATGTCACTGCCCATCTAGTACTGTTCATCAAAGATGAACACAGTATTTCAGACACAGTCTCAGAAAGTACTGAATAGAAAGGAACAATAATTTATTCTGATGTGCTGGCTACGCTTTTGCTAATATAGCCCAGGATACAGTCAGCATTCTCATGTTCACTCGTGTTCAGCCTGTTCCACAGGAGTCTCCAGATCTTTTTGTGCAAAGCTGCTTTCAGAATAATGTTTCATCATGCTCAAAATTTTGACCCTGATGCTTCTGTAAGAGTGAAAGTTAGGGCCTGAATACACATGCCTGCATGCCTGTATTCTGTAGATGATGCAAAAGGGATGCCAAAGAGGCTTGATTATAAAACCATTGAGAGTTGTGAAGAATTCAAATTGTTTCTAGCCAAAAGAAGAAGAGGAACAAAATCAGACTCTGATTTGGTGATGAGTTTTTTGGTTGCCACAAGAAGGCATCACATGCTATACTGGTGCAAGGACTTCTGCCTTATATTTTTACTTTAGTTCTCAGAAGGCAAGACTTGGTAGGTTTCCCAAGCAAGTGTCACAGTTTGTTCATTTGTCATAGTACAGAAAATGAATATTTGCAGAAGTAAAACTCTTTTAAGTAAAAGATTTTTTAAGAAAATAAGATAAAGTTGAGAGCTTAATTGTAGCTAAACTCACATCACTGTCATGGTTCACATTTATTGCAGTGAGGTTGTGCACGCCTGAATCTAAGTCAAGATTCATGTTATTTTGCTGAAGTGTTTTCTATTGTATATTATTGCAGAAGTGATTTTGAGTAAGACATGTGCTTTTACATCTCTCACACACAGTGCTGCTACACCTGTCTTAGGAAAGGATGCCTATTTCCAATAAAGGAAACCAGAAGGTATTTCTGCTCAAAAAGATCAAATACCAGTAATGACAAAAAAAATCTCTTTAGCTCTTCAAAGTGAATGTAGAAATGTTTAACTAAACACTGAAGTACTGAATAAATATACTAGGATAGTAATATACTGAACAAAATGATGGAAAACTAAGAAACAACTCGTTCAGCCTTTTCTGTTTAGAGATGCTCAGGCCAACCCAAATCTCAAAAGATGCCATAGACCAAACAATTTTATTAAGAGCTTGTAGTGTGTGCCTATGCCTTCAAAAAGGTATGAGTAGTGTACACAGATGCTACATACCCAATATAGTGAACTCCACATATCCACAGCAGTGCCATACCATTTTGGCAGTGACTGAACTTAATGTTTAGGTCACCTAACACTGACAAGTACCTAAAAGTGGCTTTAGAAACTGAAATTCATAAATCTGTTGAATGACCTTCTGGCCATCCGTAACGTTAACATTTCTGAATGTTGGTCAGGTCAGAGTGACAACACATAATGTAATCACAACACTGAAAAAATAACTCAAATTTCCTACCTCCATCAAGGCTTCTGGAAACACGTTTGCTGGAAGTGCGTTCGAAGTACGGAGCTGGTCTGTCTATGAGGTTGCTGGCCTGTCGTGTCTGCGCCTGCGTACGGCCGCTGTAGCGGAACTTGGAACCCAAGGTCAGAAACTTTGCTTTGGGAGGCTGTTCTGGTGATAGAAGTCTGAAAGGGAAATATGAGCAAAGTCAGTTTAAAAGGCTTTATTTTAAGTATTTAATGAGGTAATTTGAAGCTACTTATTGTTCTTCAGCTTCAGTTCACAGTGCATAATTTGTGCTCTCCAAGAAAGGATTCTACTGTAAGCTCTTCAGAGACCTTTAAAACAATGCATGTTATTTATTGTTTGCAGTTGGAGTAATGCTGATAGCCATCACATTTTTCCACAGTATGACTAAGCATCTGGGACTCCTATCTTTTGGTGCTATCTTGGTTAAAGTTTAATTTTTTGTAGAAAAAGCTGAAAGCTGAAGCCATTATAGGTCATGTAGAATACCTCTGAGATATCTCCTTAGAATGTAACTTCTAGTAAAAGCTATACATCCCACTTCCACTGCCTTTCCTATATTTTGAGGTACCAATACAGCAGCTGCTCTTCCTCAAAGTTAGGGAATAGTATCTCAAAGGTGTATAAAAGGGAATATAAAAGGTATATAAAAGTGAAAAAAGATTAAGAAGACTGGAGGGTTGTTACCTAACAGCAAAAAGTTTAACAGTCTACATTCAGACTCTAGTTTCTTTACAATGTAATTTATAAAATAATATAGGTTGATGTTTGCTGGATATAAGGAGTGGGGGAAGAAGCATATTGTGAAAAGGGTGAGAAAGAGTTAGATGTATTGTTAATGCTGGGTATGTGTGTTTGTACTGTAAGTGTTGGAGTCCTTGTCAGAGAGTCCAGAATGGGTTACCCAGGGAGCTGCTGGAGTCACTGTCCCTGGAGGTGTTTAAAAAAAGACTTGATGTGGCACTTAGTGCCATGGTTTAGTTGATAAGGTGGTGCTAGGTCATAGGTTGGACTTAATGATCTCCAAGGTCTTTTCCAACCTGGTTGATTCTGTACCACCATCATGTGAGTTTGAAGACATCCCATCCTTTCTACATCCCTGAATTTCCTTCAGTAACTTCAGACTTCATGATCATACTCATCTAACCCTATTGTTTGTACTTTGTTTTTGAAATCTGACCATCAACTGCAACACTGAGGGTCCACTGCCATCCTTGCTGATAAAGCAACAGTCATCACTGCAAGAAACTCTTCCCAGTCCCCACTTCTCTGTAAAGGCCTTTGAAGTTGTTTTCTGGATCAATGTAATGTTGCAAATACATGCTCACCCATCATGGGCTACTCTCTCACTCTGTATAAAACTATCAGATTATTGCAGACAAAGCTTCTTGATTTGAGAATTTGCAAAGAATGAGCAGCTCACTGAACATCAACTTCTTTCAAGCAGAACCAGTAATTCACGTGCCATTTGTACTGAGGATGGCACAGATGGGCAAGCAAGAGTTCAAATTATTTTACTTTGTTTGACTTTGTTCTCCTCTTCTGAAGCCCTCGCACAGAAATATCTGTGGCAGCGGAATCTGATCCAACATATGTTAAGGCAGTATCCAGTACTGGGTTCTGAAGACTACAACAATCATTCTAAATGTGTTTTCAGCAAAACTGAAGAATTTTCAGATGGCTAGCATACAGAACAGTGAGCTGTGGTGAGCTGACCCTGGCTGATACCAGGGCCCCACCAAAGACACTCCCCTTTCTCAGATGGACAAAAGAGAGAGAGAGAGAGAGAGATGTAAGAAGCAGCTTATGGGTGAGATAAGGACAGGGAGACATCATTCACCAATTGCTCTCATGAGCAAAACAGACTAGATTTGGGAATAAATTAATTTAATTTCTTATCAATCAAATCAGAATAGGAAATGAGAAGTAAACCTAAATCTTAAAAACACCTTCCCCCCTTTTCCCTAAGAGGGGATGTTTATTGGGGCACTAGCGAGAAGTATAAAATTCCCCATGTCTAAGATGCATATGCATGCACATAAATCTTAATCTGTTCCAACATTTATAAAGAAAACAATTCAAGACTAGTCTTTCTCCCCATTATTTCCAAGAGGGAGTGCATTACGTACTAAGACAAAGAAGGCTAAAAGGGTTTTTCCAAGGTTCTTCAGTTCTTGATTTTCCATTCTTGGCAAGGCTGCAGCATTAACTGCCATTTTTATCTTCCACCCTGCTGAGATAAACTTTTAATCTTTTAATGTGGAAAAAACAAGGGAACTAATTACTTCCTGATTAGAGAAGTAAACCTAAATTTTTGTTTTAGGTTTTAGGTTTGTTTATTTAGGTTTAATTACGTAAAATAACTGAACACTATGCTTTTACCACTTTAAGACATTCTGAGGAGACATTGAAAAAATCATGAAAATATCAAATAAAACATCATAAAGCGGAAATATAAGCATGTTTCTGCAGACACTGGTTAAGATCCAGAGCTGCCAACTAAGGTTACCTCAAAATTTTTATGTAGCTATATGGTTTGACTGCATTTTTACGTAGATTGTTGCTCTTTGAAAATGCTACTGGAATCCTCTAAGTTTGAGCTGATAACAAGTGAA
This sequence comes from Ploceus nigricollis, assembly GCA_013399945.1. NCBI lineage: Eukaryota > Metazoa > Chordata > Aves > Passeriformes > Ploceidae > Ploceus > Ploceus nigricollis. Next base: position 791,436 of record VXBC01001865.1, on the reverse strand, counting down.
TACAATGCCCTTTGGTAGTCATTTTCAATACAATTCATTACAATTTTTATAAATAACTTCATATACTAGTGAATTTCCCATACATTATAAGAAAATGGATCTTAATGTGATTATTTGAGACAAACTGAAACATTACATAAGACCACACAAGGAATCTTACCATGTTATATAGGGCATGCTAAGAGATTTGGAAGCTAAAAATATGCATCTAAACTGTATACAATTTACTGCGGCATCATAGACAAGCTTTACACATGCTCTGGATGAGCTACAGTCTCTTGGACTGTAGCAATTGCTTTCTGCTTTTTGTCTTTGAAGGGAGATAGAGCTGGCTTTATTTTACTGTTTTTAAATCAGGATGAGAGGTTCTAAGGATTTTCTCTCTGATGACATCAGTAGAGTATATGGATTTACAGAATGGTTCAAGTATTTGTTGCATAATTCTTGTTATAATGTCATTCCTGGTTAGGAAAAGCCACTTCTGATTGGAATAAAATCCAATTATTTTTATTATGTCAGAATTTCTGTAGTAAGGTTATTTCATAGCTATTAATGCTCCTGAAAGCTTTCAGACTTGCAAATGGTACTTGTCAGTTTAGGATTTTTGACTTCCATAAGATTTGCTTTTTCCTTATTCGGGTCTATTTTCTTACTACAAAACTAGGAAATACATCTTACCAACAAAGCAAATCACTGCATGAGTTATTTGAAGAGTAGTAATAAACTTTTCACTCTAGACAGAATTGCATGCTATTTGTGGAAATAGACACCACCAGCCAAAGGAGACTTCAAATTTTCAAGAAGAATAGAATGCTGGATTGTGTTAATAAATTAATTCCATCAACATGAAAAAAAAATCTCTGATCAGGATTTAAAAAAGAAGTGCTTCTAAATTAAGCATTTGGAGACTGATTTATGCTGAGATTTGGCAATTTCAGCATAAGTTCTACCTTTGCATTCAAGAACATGCTACATTCAGTGAAAACCTGAATACTGAAAACCATCCAATGAGACAGTTCCAGTAATCATCTGCTTAAGCCTCCTGGTCCCCAGCTTCTCTGAAGTTCTGTCTAGCAAGCATATTCAGCAACAGAATTGCATCTACTTTAAAACACAACAGTATTTTTAAAAAAAACAAACAGGCTACTGAAGGAGAAAGCTTACCATTACACACCCTAGCTATTGTGCTTTGAAGAAAAAACTCAGATTCAATGCCTATCCAATTCATAGGAGATTCAACCTAAATCTGTGGCTCCTAGGCTCCTAGGCTGCAGGGAGCACATGCACACCCTCCACACATTCAAGTGTGTTGTGGAGGAAGTAGACAAAGGAACAACTCTGAGGCCTGTTGTTAAGGTGCTCATTTACAAATAGATCATAGTTTCAATGACCAATTCAGAGTTCTACGTTCCTCAGCTGCTGGAGAAAAAAAATGCAGAGAGTGTTACGGATTATTACATAAACAAATAGTCTGTTTAAAGTGATTCTGTTTTTTGAAGAATGACTGTGAACTGAACCTAGTTCATAAATAAGGAAAAACTCAGCTAGAAGCATTTACACTCAGCAGAATGTTCAAATTAATTGAATGAAGATTACTGTCAAGTCCATCTTGTGACGATGTATAAGGGCTTTTTAGATGGTCATTCTGAAAAGTCAGCTTCTCAGGAAATCATACCACAAATCACAGAATGTATCAGGTTGGAAGGGACCACTGTGGGTCATCTGGTCCAACCTCCCTGCTCAAGCAGGGTCATTCCAGAGCACATGGCACAGGATTGAGGCCAGGCAGTTCTTGCATACTTCCAGTGCTCCATGACCACTTGTTTAGTTCCATCCTCTTAGTACTCTGTAAGTTTTGATAAAGCAGTTAATTGTACTTGAGACTTTAGGAATTGGTAATTTGGGGTCAGTTATTGTCAGGGTATCTTCTGTCTAAGAGGTGATACTGCAAGGGGCAAAGAAGGGGGAAATCTTTATTTTCCTCCACCCTTTAAAAGAAAGATATGAGCATACTTTGCAAAGTGGGGGAAGGAGAGAATTATCATTTACCTGAAGAAAGTATGGTGCTCCACACAAACCTTCCATAACCTTTTAGCAGCCCGATGGTTTGGCAGTTTGAACCCAATAGTGCTCTCAAACTGTTCCAGCTGGAAAGAATCCACAAATAAATGAATCAATTTCCTTAAGCTGGCTCTAAATTAACAGGTAGAGTTCATATAGTTCCATTACTGTATCAAGCTGTAATACTCCTGCCATGAGACTTCGTAAGATTTTTAAAATTTTTTTTAAAATGTCAGAATTTCCAGCCTTTTAAAAGAATTATACTTGGTGGGCTATGTCATGGTGGATAAATTGCATGAAGCAATTGTACTGCAGGTTGTGCTTCACACTTTGCTTGGATTTAATAAATGTCTGAAATCAACATGGCAGTGTTAAACTTATATGATCTGTATCACTATATAATGCTTTCTTAGCAAAAATACTTCATCCATGAACAGCATCAGTGAATGCAAGAGCAATACATCTGCATTAGAAAACATACATAACTACAATGTTAGTATTGTAAAATTGGTGTTTGGATGTCTCTTTTATTTTATTTATTCACACAGTAAAAGCCACCTTAAACATTTTACAGTATAAACTTAAAAAGCATTAGAGTATTTGACATTCTGGGTTTTTTTTTAATTTTCCTGTTACAAAGGGTTCAAAATATAGACATGCACACACCCCCTTCAGCAATTCCCAGAAACTTTTAACAGTATCTGAAGAGAAAGTTGAATCCACTACTTCCACGGCAGCTAACAAACTTACAACATTCTACAGAACAACTCAAGCCTTTGGTTGCAGACAAAAACTTAAGATGCTGACATTTAGTGGACAATTATATCCAAAGAGGAAGAGCAGCTGGCTCTCTCCCAGGACTTTAAGTTTGCACAGTTAGAATATGGCCAATGTAACTAGCATTTTGTGTAAAAAACCCAATAAAATAACAAGACAGCTTCTATTAAAAAAAAAAAGAAAACAGATCTTCTTGGTTTGCCTTTACTAATCAAGACAGGTGTTTAATACAATCATTAGAATCTGAAGAGGAAAAAACACTCATAAGTTCTGCTTGAATATATCATAAGCTTATGAGGACAACTGTGGAAAAAATGAGGATGTTTTCTTGTTGCTGGACAGAAACAATCTCACAAAGAAACAAGACTGAAAGGTGCTACTTACTTCTGCTGGCCTGACTTTGATGTAGAAATTACTTCGCTTGTAGGAAATCTTCAGAATTTTTGGCCAAGCGAAGCGGTTGATCCGGAGTCTGTCTTTGTAAATCAGCAGACCATTAGCACATACACCCAGCATGATATCCACACCTTCAGAATCCTACCAGGTATGAGACAATTTCAAAAAAATCACTTCAATAACATTCCAAAAAAGTAATTATTGCTGACATACCTTCAGGGACTATTGTAACTGGGACATGTTTCATATGCAAACTTGATTCTGACAATGAGATTCCTAAATCAGAAATAGCCAAGTATATTCATTTTATAGGAAAGACTTTGGACTCTAAGTAATGGTTTTGGCATTCATATGCCACAGTTCTGGGAAATTCTTCAATATTCTGGTAATAGGGACTAAGTTAACAATTTAAAAGCAGGAAAGGTATGGCCAGTGTGTGTGCTAGCAATAACTTCAACAAATATTAAAAGAAGAAAAATGAAAACCAGGCCTGTCCCATTTAAAGCAGTCAGTGGAAGTCTGAACAAGCTGGTGATCAAGGTGATCTTTTACAGTCATGTACCATTCCAGCAAAGATAGAGGAGGTAATGGATACGTTTCTGAGCATTCTCTTTCACTGACAGCATTTGATGCTCATTTTATGGGCTACAAAACAAATCACTTACTGATACACTACACAATACAGCAGAATCTCATGTCCTCCCCAATAACAGATCAACTACATCAAATGCCAACACTGTCATTACGGAGTTGCTTCACTGGCAGAACTAACAAAACTAAATTTAACTATGTTTCTCCAGTACTTAAAAGTCTTGGTTTTCTTTTTTAAATGCAAGACTGATATGCTTACAATACCTTAAGTTTCCTAATGATTTGAGATTCTGGATTTATGAGAGGGAGTGGGAGGAAGTNAATACTTAGCATGTCTACCCTAAAACCAAACAAACCCAATCCCCAATACCTTGGCATGATGTAAATCCACTCCATACATGGAGAGTCTCTTAGCATTTTCTAGGAACTGGGAATCCGCCTGTGCTGGAGTCAAGCCCCTAAAACCATTGAATAAGCCTTGAGTTTATTGGCAAAAAAACAAGTGTCAAAACTGAGTGGAATCTGGAATTCAGACTGATAGAAAAACTCAGTTGATAAGGTATCAAGAGCATTTTTACTCGACAGGAAAAGTGTTCTTTCACAGCATATTATTTTACTTGAGTACAGATTTCTACCTTCACTCCTTCAAACAGATGTATGTTGCTTAAACTAATTCATATAAAAATAGTTTTTTCCAGAAGTTCCCTACCAAGACCTTGGTGCAACTACTGTTTTCATACTCAACTGTCCAAACACATCAAATAAGAGCTTTTAGTTACATAAGAAATTATTTCCAAAGTAACAACAAGTTTACCTCAGCAGTTTTACACATACTCTTAGGAGAATTGACAAATGTGACAAAGCATGATGACTTCTTTTAATCCCACTGTATCTGACATACCTGTGTGTTTTGTGTAGCTCAGCCACTTTCTCTTCCATTTCTTGAGTCTGATTGGGTGCAAACTGGAATTCACTGATATAATCACTGCTGTGCTCCTCTGGGTCATGATCACCCAGCTCAGCCTGCAGGGTATACGAACCAAGGAGGGCGTGAGTCACAAAAGAACACGGCAGTCGGCCAGATACAATATCCTGGCGAAGCTGTAGGCACAAGAAATACCTGCAAGATGAAGGAGAAAAAAAACAACCAAAGAGAAAGAAAGGGTTACCTATGGCAGAATTCATCAAGATGCATGTAATTGGGTAAGCGTGTTTTAAAGTAAGCGAATGCATTAATAATGACCTTGTATTATTTGAGCATTATTACCACACAGTAAATTTCACTTGATTTTTAAGGGTCAATATTATTTTCATAAAAAATGTGAAAACCAGGAAAAATTCTGATTTCCAATATAAATTAGTAAAAAGCTATCTAGTTTTAAACAAAAGCTGACTTAGGAACTTGTTTAGTTCACACTGTAGCCTATAGGTATCTATGGTTTAAAAATATAAGCTATGCATTTCTTTGACATTTCCCTTTGGCTTTGAAACTCCAGCTTTCACACCCTTGCAGTTCACACGCTAATCATGTCATGTAAAAAAGAAATCCAGTTTAGTACTGAAACCATAATTACCTTTCTTAAACCATGTACGTATTAGAATTCAATCTTTCAGGTACTGTATACAGCCTTCCATCAAATTTAACAAGTTAAACATCAGCACACATGCCCACCTTAGCAGAGATTTTTCTTAAAATGACTAGTGAAACTTAGATCGAAGATCTAACCAAAAAATGTTTTAATGAGCTGAACACGCAATTGAAAAACCAACCAACTCACTGAAAATTTTCAAAGAAAATACATACAACTTCTTGTAAATACACTCTGTACTAAATGTCTTTGATGATGATACAAATCCCTATCTGTAGCAATATATTAGCTGCACACTTGCATAGCTATCTTGTTTTGTGCAGAAGACTGATCCAATGCAACATGTAGCAGTAACACATATCCTGCCTCTGCAGAGTCAGCTAACTCCAAACCAAAGTATTTAGGTTTCCTGTAACTTGTGAGAAAAATGAATCAGTTCCCTACACTCTATCCCCAGTTATCAGCCTTGCAATGCTACTTTTAGGTGCTTAGTATCCATGGCATTCCAAGTATTTTCCATCTAAGAAGATTGGAAGATAATTATTTTCAGGTTTTATTAGGTTTTATGGCTTTATTTAAAGCACATAGGTAAATCCAGATTTTCATCCACCTAGTCTAGATTATTACTGAAGTATCTTGGATCCCTTGAGCTTTGCTCAAGATCTCTGTGCCCTCATTTGTTTCCATAATAAAGCAGCAATCTGACAACAAACCATGGGCTTCTTTCACATACTATTACTCACATCTTACCTGCTACCCAAATCATATCCCCAGTTATCATTAAATTCTTCTTGCTCAGGTTTTTTCCAGAAGATTTCATTTTACCTTTTCAACCTTGTTCCAAAAAGCAGCTGATGTATGTAAGAATATCTATAGTGTACATTACCCAGAAACTGAAGAAGAAATTCTATGTGGCTTTTAAATTAGACTAACAATAATTTAAAGTTTAAAATTAGGACCTGTGCATACCTAGTGATGTCTTCAGTCAACTGTGACGGATCAGGGGGATAAAACTTCACATTAAAGGTGAATATCCAAGGTAGACCTAAACATGGGAAATATCTGATTGTTAATCTCAATTAAGCCCAAGTAAGCAAAGAAAAAACTTTATTGAAAAAACGTTAGAAAGTAGAATAAATCCTAATCACTGAAATCTCGATGGAAGTTTTTTTCTGTTTTTTACTGTACATTATTAAGAAGCATAGATTCTTTTCATTAGCAGGTAGAGACCCACAGATATAATGAAAGATTAGCATGTTAAAATTATTTTTAAATAATGTTTTACAGTAAGTTACACAAATATCAGAAGACATTTTTAATCTGAAAAAGACCATAATATATTAACACTTTGAAGATATTATGTGTGCAAAGGCACTTGCATTGAATTTGTGTTTATTTCTAACTCCTCCAAGGCTAACAGTCTCCTCCTGTCTAAACTTAGTTTGAGAGACTGTACAGTAACTGTGAACATGAGATATCAAAATGAGCACTGTGTTGTTGTATATAACAGAAAGATAATAAATTATTCATTGAGAATGCATGGAAGACAAAAATATTAGCCATTCCTACTTTAAAATATTTTTCTGGTAAACACCACATTAAACAACTACAATAGCAGTGATATTTAAATTCTCGTATGTTAGGATTGTTAATAACACAGGCATTTTTTTAAGCAAAAGCATGCCTAAAACTAGATTAATAATTTGAAAAAGCATAAAATGATGCCTTTAGTCATAGCTCTGTTTTTAAATAAATTTTTAAGATTTGAACACTAAGTCACACATCAATAATTAAAATACATTTTCAGAATGTTAGTATTTTGGACATTAATTTATTCTAGAAATCTATCTTATTATCTGTTACACAGATAAATCATGTTTTGAAAAATGTGTCTTTCTACAGCAACAAAAAAAGACTGAAATGCCACTTTCAACACAATGCTAGAAAAAAGTGATGACGTTACTTAAGGTTACTTTCTTAAAAAAAAAATTCCATATATACTAAAGGTAAAGAGGTGTGTCAGAATTTCTAATGTCTTCCAATGTTCAAAAAATTATTTTAGTTTTTCAGACATGGCTATTCACTGAAGCACTTCAGTGTGTGAACCTCATTCTACACCTGGCTGCTAAGCCACTATTTCTTTTTGAGAGCTCCAGGTTTTAGTGTATCTTAACATTCCCAGTTACCAAGTTTTTGTACAATTTGGTGTACAAAATAAGGCAGGACCCTTAAATCAGGTCTCATTTATCATTGTATTGCCTACTGCAATGCAGTGCAAAACAGAATTAAGACAAAAATACCTTGGAAAAAAAAATCTAACAGTAATGAATACATACAGCATAACAAACACAGTTAAAGATGGAATAGATTAACCTACTTCCATCATCTCCCAGGGAATCAGCATAATTTAATGAAAAGACATATTGAATGAAAAGACTTTAATGAAAAGTGATATTGGGTAAACCAAAGTGATGAGTATGAGCAATAGGGCCATGATATCTACACAAAAAGCATTCAAGGAGAGCTGTCATGTTAACAGAGCTGTGGAGAAATGTGTCTTTCTACAGCAACAACTAAACCAGTCCTCGAGTTTTTCCTGGTCTAAAATTGGGGTTAAACTAATCACATATGAATTCCTGTTTAACTGCTGCTCTTTCTGGTCAGCATTTCTATAGCTAACTTTCAGAAAACACTGCAGCCAGGAGACTTAGGTGTGGTTTGAAGAAAAAAAAAAACTGAAAAAACTATATTCTCTATAAAAAAGTGCATAAAATCCTCTGAGTGTGGGTTTTTTTTTTTTTTTTTTTTTTAAAAAAAAAAAAAAAAGCATATCTCTACTTACACTGATTAAATTGCTAATTTATTGAAAAACTATTGAGGTTGATTTTGTACTAAATATTTTCTGGACAGCTGGTGACCATGTATTTTACCTGATTACTGAAAGCACATTTATCCCCTAAATATAGAGTAGCAAGTTTATTACAATGTGCACAGTCTATATTTCTACTTCACACTAAAGCAGACTTTTCATAGCTGCACAAACGAGGCATATAATCATAGTTGTCCTCACATAATAATGCACATTATTGCTGGTTCTTCATTGCGTTGGTAGCCAAGACAAAAAAAACCAACCCCAAAGCTGATTTAAAATTGTATTTAGCATTCTGTCCCTGATAAGGCTCTCTGTTTTGATTTTCAGTAGTATGGGCTACAGAAATGTCAAAAATTTTTCTAGCCAGCTTGTTACATCAGAAATGCTTCTGTGGCAACTTTAGGCCCATTCTTAGAGAAAAGAATGCAATATAACCAACCAGCTAGCAGCATACACTTAACATGATTCATCCCATTTAAAATGGGAAAAATCAGTGAGGGTTTTTTTTTCCAGTAAAGACTTTTTCTGGCTTTTACTCACGATCTCTTGAATGTCAGCTTTTGCAAGAAAACCCTCTCTTGGCACAGGTACTTAGTTCTCTTCAACAATAACAATTTACACTCCAGTGCAATCAGCTTAGATGTAAATTAGCTACAACTCTTACAGATATATAGCTAAATATGTATCTAAAATAGAAAGATATAAAATAAAGTGAACCTGCATAAAGTGACCACCATATTTTGATGCCTGAGCACACCCATTCATTTGTTAGCATTTAAATCAGACAGCCAGACTTGTGCACCTAAAATGCAAGCTCTTTCCTAATTAATTAAAACTTCTCTTAGTTCTCCAGCCTATTCTGTCCTCAGAACAGCTGAACCCTCTCCATTTCCTACAAGATATAGAACACAAAACATGTGATGTGGGAGTATTTTTTGCAGTAAAAATATTAACCGTGCTGCAGGCTAGAAAAACATTAAATTGACATAATATTTGGTTTAAACAGATAAATTTTCAAATTGCATTTTGTATAAGGGTGACCCAACACACCCTCTGTGTAATCTGAGATTTGACTATTTCAAGGTCATTTACTATTGCCTGTACCATCACAATATTCTAGCTGTGATTCTCAGTTTTGCAAAAGCCTGAATCCACTTGAGATGTACCAATTTTCAAAAAGATAATGACAGAAATGTAATTACCTACCTGTCCCTGAAAGAAGTAATTAGAGGTTTTAACACATGCCAGTGGATAGCCAAGTACATGAGTTAAAAAAAGTCAAGAATTCATTTTCCTGAAGAGATCAGGCTGGCTGAAAGCAAATAAGATTTTTGTCACCTTTGTAGCCCTGAGAACAGAGACAGTAATTTGTGGATCATGTTCATTAGCTGAAGCAACATCAGTAATTGCTGAGATCCAAATAATTGCCCAGCCAAAGGCCAACCTGTACAAGTAAGAGATTGCACAGAGGGGCTGAGGACTGTGACACAGCAAGAGACAGCCTGCAGAACATGACCTGGGGGAGACTACAGGATTCTTATTTCATCTTTCCCAATCACAGGTGGTACATACATCCCCAATGCGCAGAGTATTGGTGTTGCTCACATTTAAGAGAGAGACAGATTTTAAATACTATGTTGCAAACTGATGTGTTGAACTACATTTCTGAAAGTGTCACCTTTATGTGTTCAGATCAATGTATTTGTCCGAATACACTTACCTAGCATGCTAGTGCTTCAGTTTGTGCCATACAAGAGGAAAAGAAATCACCAAATATTCAGAGTTGGAAGGGACCCATAAAGATCAGCAAGCCCAGCTCTGAAGTGAATGACCCATAGAGGGATTGAACCCACAGCCTTGGCTTGTTTTTCGTTTTTTAGCACCCTGCTCTATCCAACTGAGCTAATCTCAGGTTTAAGAGTTTTGTCATTTCCAACTTTCAAATGCACTAAAAGGTTTTACATGTATCTTAAATTTAATGAGTATTTTTGTACACAGGATTTCCATTCTTGATAAAAGACAAATATATTTAGAATTAAACCTGAAAAGAAAAAGTCTCATTACTTGATACTTATGTAGCTGGAGGATTACATGTGCCTGCAGTAAGATTCCAATATCTGGAAGCTTTAATAGACTAATGCTGAGGAACACAACTAACAGTATGCTAATTACTTGCATATTGGTGTAAGCAAGCATCATTTTAAAATCCTTAAAATCATGTTCTTACTTTGCTGTTTGTTTTATTGTGCCTATCAACTCTGATATACTATAGACCAGAGGAAAAAAAATCCTATCATGATTCCTCATTCAATAACTGGACTTGATTTCCAGTATAAAATGTAGGTCTTCATGCTGTATGGAAAATCAAACCCCCTTAACATCTATTTCTGTAATGCATATGATATAGTATTAAAAAGAACTTTGTCTATTGTATCCAAAAATTTTTCAGGCAGTTCTTACACTTCAAATTTGTGACACTAACTTGTAGGTTAGACAGCATGCAATTGCTACAGAATACAAAAAGATATCAACATTTGTATCAACAAAGTTGATACAGAAAGTATCAACATCCTCCATCTTTTGTTGTTTATTAAAACCAAACCAAACAGTCTTTAGCCTGCTTTGGACAACTAATAGATTTTCACTGAAGACCTGCAGAAGTTCCAATACCAGTAACTTTTCCTTAATTAAAGGTGTGGGTGCTACTTGCATATTAGTACATTCACCGTTTTAATAGGCCTACTCTGCTTACACAAGAACATGTTGGATAAAAAAACCAGCTTCCAAGGATGCTTCTGTAACTTTCATTTCTAAATGAGAATATAAACCACACCTTCCTATTAAGGGATTTCATCAATGGGCAAAGATGTGAAGAAAAAGGAATTAACACCACTATGACTTCTGGAAAAAATGAGTGTTGCCTTAAAACAGTGGACTTAACAGCAGTAAAGAAACCATCTGTTTGTCATTACAAATAACACATTGCTGTTCTTAATTACAAGTACAGTCAGTTTCTTAGCTTAGATTCTCATGTTGTAAGTCTAAGCTTGTAAATATTATCATCACCCTCTTCTCCCCACTTTCCTATCAGGTACTACCAAAAGGTTTCCATTAAAAGCAAAACAACAACAAAAACCCTAGTTTGGCCACAACTGGGTAAAGCAATGGCAATAAGTTCAGTAAGGGCAAGGGGCTGTCTAGTATGTTTTAGTGGCCACTTATTTTGTGACATGTAGACTAAGGCAGAGTATCACCTAGATTTACTCTCCATACATTCCCCATTTACTACAAAAGCTACCCAGCTAGTGAAGAGCTTTGACAGAGCTTTATGCAAACAGAATAAAATAAATTACTCATCAGGTACTAAGTATAGGAAGTAGAAAGGCATTTCAAGCAGATTCAGTCCAAAAAGTACTATAGTGAGACATTCCAAGATCATGCTCTCTATTCCATCTCCATTCTGAAAATGATGGACGTTATCAAAAAAGTCAGTGGTGGTCTGATCAGTGTTGAAGAATATTCACTTTCTGTAAAACATATTAATTCTCTTTTTGTAGGTTCATATTCTTCCAGTGATTCTTTAAAGTAAGAAAGTCCTATGGCAACAATCATGACCATCTTTGCATGATCGCATTCTCCATCCAATATCAGCACCAACTATCAGCACAAAGTTAAAAAACATCTACAGTTTCAGGATGCAAAAATATCGACTATTACTCACAAAACAAGGGAAAATTTTAGGGCATTAATATATTTGATTAGTTTCTAATATAATATAATGATTAATCATTATAATATAGTGATATAATAACATATAGTATAATCATTAACTTCTACAGCATAATGCTGAGTGACTCCCTCTCCCCTATTTGGACAGGGGATGAAAATAGAAGATTTGCTTCCTGTTTTAAGGTGAATACATCACTATCAGATAGAAATCATTTTAAAGCTGTAAGCAATCGACATCCAGGCTACTAAATTTATGAAGAATATTTCTGTGAGCAAAAAAGAGGAGCATAATAACATCTGAATACAGAAGTACTTACTTCGAATTTGTCTCTTAATTTCCTTCGAAGAATCTGGCCAGTTCTGAAAAAAAAAAAAAAGAACAAGCAAACCACAGCCAGCACTTAAAATCATTGATACCAAAAATACTTTGATATAATCTGTGCAACATATTAATTAGATTTTACATTTCAGTTACTACTGACACGTGCAAAGAGACTGTTTTGTGACAGATCATCCGAAAATTAACTTTTGGAAGTGAGACGAAGGAATCAGTAACATATATTCATCAGTAACTCATACAATCCTGTTTACTAGTTTTACCCATACATGTTAAAAAAACCAGGTTAAGAGACTAGGAACATAAACCTTTTAACTACAGCTACTGAGACTTTCCTTCATTGAGTTTGAACCTTTACTTCCCATGGCCACATACACACACACATGCACATTCATGGAAGAAACACACATAAAGCCAGCCTGACAGCAGGTCTTCCAACATTTCAAAGACAGATGTGAAATACAGGGAAGAGTTAGATACTGCTATGTGAGGCCAAGGAAAATATCTGCTTTTTCACAGGCCACTGCAGGTACTTGCAGTTTTAAAGTCTGAGGGAATACCTCAGTGCCAGCACAAATGTTGCCAAAGGCTTATTTCTACCAATGTTTCTCACCTACCTTAGCAAAGCAGAGCATCCTGGGTATAATGTGACCCACCTTTTTCAGTCTATGGTAGCAAACAAATTCCAGATGCAACACTGTTTGCCAACACCAAATCCCTCAGTCTATATTAGGGGCTTTTGCACCTGAAGTCCATCCTCTTTCAAGAAGGCAAACATGCTAGTCTAGTTTCACAGATCTGTGTGAATTAGGAGGATGTGGAACTACGTTTCTGCAGTAGTGCAAATCTTTAACGTAGATTGCCCCTGCTGACAGAGAATGTGTCTCCTATGAATATGGACCAACACACCAAGTTGCCTGTTGTAAATGAGCTTAGTCCAACTAGATTTCATCACCAGGGCACCATGTGTATATTAGATGAGTATTATTTACAAATTAAAAGCAAAACCCCCTTTTTATAATTTATTACAATTGTAATGTTTTAAAAAAGACAATAATTTCACATTTCCTGCTTTGCCTGTGATCTCTACTTTTCCATAGCTATGATAATTTTTCCAGAGAAGGCAAAGTCCGTAACATTTTTACAAATGAAGAGTTAGAAAGCACTTTTCCAAAATCCTGGATACCATTTATAATGCTTAAGTCAGAAAAATTGCTTTCTGTTAGAAGAACCTTGACATGGAAAGGCCTTGGAAGACAACGTAAGTCTTCAAATAATTTAACTGAAACGCACTTCAGCTACAGCTATCATCCTAGGTTTTCAGTTTTGGCAAGGATTCCATTCTGAAATTACCCACAGCCATATTCTTGCAACTACAATAACTAGAAGTATCTTAAATCCTTACATTTTAGACACAGCATCAAGTAAATAAATAAAGACTATAGCATGGAACAGCTACAACAGAAAAATAGGATTTCTGAGTACATAACACTTTCAGTGCTTCATCTTTTATCACTACAAAGCCGGAGAAAAGAACATACAATACAGACTATGCTGCAAGACGATAAGAATAATCCCTTCTTTACACAAGTTATACAGTCCATTTTCTGATTTCTCCAGGCCTGAAATAAGCCTATTGGAAGCAGATTTAGCCACCAACTTTCATTACTGCTCTGTCAAATAAAATCAGATGCTTATATTCCATTTATAGGCACAATTACAGGGGTGGGGTTTTTTTCTGCATCTGTGCCTTTTGTCATGGATAAAAACAAACACCACAAAAGAATCTACCCTAAATTAGAGCTCTTAATGCAGAATAGACAGGTCTGTCTTTCAAAACAAAAGACAAAGTGTATAGACACTACTTTGCTCTAGTAGGCAGAAATCTATTTGTTTAATTTGTGAATAGTAAGGTTATAGATGAGACAAAGTAATGTATTGTCAAAGAACAAAATGTTCTCTACCAGTATAAAAGTATTTTTGTACAAATCCAGAAAAGCAGCATTTCCAGCTGGCGCCCAAAACATAAGAGCAGAAGCTTTCTAACACTTCTACAGACCAATTACAGTGTGAATGGAGTATTCATGAACTTCTGAGAGTGCAATGCAATGAAATCTCTAACTAAACTTCAGGCTAATAAATTTAACATTTCCAAAAAATGAAAGAAATCATTAATTACTAATTTGGCCTGAACAGTTTTAAAATGTGTATTAAAGCTAACAAAAATCAGTCTGATTGGAAGACATAACCTCTCTCCCAGCTGCACAGAATACCCATGGAGAAGAGTTAATGGGACTCCTCCTCCAATGGTACCCCGATGGTGCATTGGGGAGCAGCTCTAATTCAACAGAGTGCCTGGCATTCAGTTGCCACACGCCACAGCTGCCGTTGCGTTCAATAGCTGGCTCATAAATGGGTGGCTGTGATGAGTGCACAAGAATGGGAAAAACACATCATTCAGCATTTAGTACTGACTGGCCTGGAGGTCAGGGATTTGTGGCATTTTAATCTAAAAAGACAACAGTCATAACAGGAAAAAAAAAAAAAAAAAAGAACTGGTACCAAAATTAAGAAGTAACTCAATACAGAGGTGAACAAAAAAGAGGGCCCTACACCCAGCAAAAGTTCTGAGAAAGTAGGAGATGTGAAACACAAATATGCTAGGAAAGAGGTTTTTTTAAGTTTCTCCAAATAACACTAGGAATGTATTTGTATGAAGAAAAAATCCAGCAACTCTGATTATTTAGTCTTCATAACAAAAAGAACCAGATTTCTCCAGAAGTTTTTAAATAAAAGCCTGCTGCTGTCCATAACTCAGGTGAGAAGTGATCTATTCTACTTTTGAATAAGGACCCCATTATCAGATATTTCTCAATTTATGTAAGTACCTCTTAATTTATGTAAATACAGTACATACAGAGTGTTGCTACAGTACCACCTTCACAGTCAATGGATAAGGAATTCAAGGACTCATTCACACTGAAAGAGACCTCTGGACATAACCAGTCCAAGTGTGATTCAAGAGCCAGTTTTGAATTAGGTCAGGTTGCCCAGGTTCATATCCAGTCAAATTTTTAGTATCTCCAAGGAAAAAGACATATGAAAAAATAGATGGGGTCTTTTTAAAGAGTGGACCTCAGCTTCTCTATTCCAATGACTGAAGAATACCAAGAAAGTCTTAGTCTAACTAGAGGAAAGAAAAAAAGACAAGGAAAAAAAAAAAAAAGGCATAACCCTACACCAATCCAGACTTTTTTGCTCAACTTTCAAAAACCCAAAGCTCCCCATTTTATCTCCTGGGATCTATTCAGTGGACTATTTCTGGTACAGGTCAAGGATCCCAGGTCTAGTATTAGACTTTTTCTCTCTTGCCAGAGATCAGACTGCTGTTTTATGTTATTTTGTTGTGTATATACAGTACAGTTTTTCAATAGTGAGAAGCACAAATAAAGCAACAAGTGAAAATAACAGATAAGATTATGATATTATTTAGAAGATCAACAGAGATCTTCATCATTACACCAAAGAAGTTCTTATGTCTGCAAATGGTTTACAAATCAAGAACAAAAATTAAATATCTAAGTAATACTATAACAAGCTCATTTTGTATATAGGGATTTTTAATTGAGTATTTTGCTCAATACTGCACAGAAAGCTTTGCACCAAAGCAACTAACTCTAGAAAACAGCTTTATCAGGATGGAAGTTGTCAGAAATTCACATTTATTTATGAAATTACACTTAATTTTTAAAAGAAGTGTTAAGAGGAAGATGGCAGAAAAAAAGCAATAACTTTTAGATGCACTATGATGTAATGATGCTTCTACTACAAATACAGATTAAAAAGAAACACAATTTTTCCAGCTTCAATTGTAATTATTCATCTGGGAGATTTTTTCTGAAGAAAAAGATGACCACACATATATCTTTAGTTCATGGAGGAAGCAACAGGCAGCCCAGCCCAAAACTGTAAATGTTAAGATGTTAGAAAAATAAATTGGGTTTTGGTAATTAATGGAGCACTCGCCACTGACTGATTTAAGATTTTTCTCAGCTGAGCAATCTAGATGTGTTCAACCATCCAACAAAAAAGCAAGTGCAAAAGGAGATGGAATGGTATTTAAGAAATCCTTTCAAATGCAGTCATCTCAAATGCCTTAATATGTAAAATTAGCATCCCATACCAGTGATGGACCAGCTTCAGCCTCTTTACAAATGCCAAAAATTTTCTTTAAACTTAAAATTAATAATAAAGGAACTCAAAGGCCTAATCATTACAGACTTATGAGCTAGATTCCTTTCATGTTCAAAAACAAAGCATTCTTACACATCTATGAGAAAAGGCAGCAAAATTTACTCAAGTGTTTGAAATGGTAAACATTTAATAGACTATACCTCACTGAACTATTGAAGTAAGTGGCAGTGATGAAAAACAAACAAAACCCTCACACAGGCTTACCTTCTGTTCTGAATTCTCATAAAACAACAGCCCAAAATAGTCCTTTTCCAGTAAATTGAGGTGTTCACATACTTTATCAAACAGCACTTGTCCTCTTGCTCTTTTCTGAGGGGTGGGAGGTAGGAAAAGAAATTTAAAAATAAGGAAAAATAAGAAAAAAGAGAAAATTAAGATAAGTAAATTGGTAAGGTCTTTAATTACAGATACTGTTATTCGATGATATTATTCAGGAAAATTTAAAATATACATAAAGCGGATTATAAAACTATAAGCTTTCTTACAAAGACTGCTCACCATACTTCAAAGCTATACATATCCTTGACAAAAAAATAGAGAAATTTCAATGTTTTTTCAAAACCTGAAACAACAATGTTAAGTACACAAGGAAAATTCAGTACCTGAAAAACTTAAATATTTTGAACTATTAAGTCAAAATACTTAAGTCACTATATAGTCTTGGTCTTTTGAGATCTTTATTTTTAAAATAACAGAAGACTTCTTTATTTGAGCCAACTTTTTCTATATTATCTTCTAAAAATTAATATTGTTTCTACAATGTTAACTTTAGCATTTTTATCATTTTGTTATACACCCCAGTGACTTATGAATCCACTGAAAAATATGAATGCACTGAAAAATAAAATGTGTTATCTTCAAAAGACAAAAAGAACAAGCAGACCACTTAGAGCTGATGCTCAGACCAGCATAAGCAGCATGCAAGCAGAGGCTGAACACATGCAGTATGTCTAGTTGTCTATACTGCAGTGGTTTGTTTTGAGGGGCAGAAAATAAGATGGCTGGTTTCTATCTATGTATTTCTGAAATCTCAGTACCCAACAAATTCATTAGATGATCAAAAATAAGAAATCTTCAAGAAGTTTATTTTTCCTAAAAATATGATTTGTGGAAATCCGTAACAAAGGAAAAAAGGTTTTATTTGAGGTTAGTTTACGTATCATAGTCTGCTCATTTATAAATATAGTAATTGAAGAATGATCATCATTTTACCACAGTCTTAAAAAGCATTTTCAAATGGTGACTTTCAAGCTCACTTGGTGAGCTCAGTATTACTAGAGCTGAAGCAAATAGCAGTCAGTACTGAAGTTTTATCATCTTCTTGTGACCTTTCCAGCAGCCTTCCAGTATCTAAAGGGGGCTTAAGAGAGAAGGGAAGGAAAGGGCATGTAGTGACAAGGGGTAATGGCTTTAGAGAGAGTAGGTGCAGATTAGATATTAGGAAGAAATCCTTTACTGTGAGGGTGGTGAGGCACTGCAACAGGTTGCTCAGGGAAGCTGTGGGTGTTCCGTCCCTGGAAATGTTCAAGGACAGGTTGGATGGCGCTCTGAGCGATCTGGTCAGGTGGAAGGTGTCCTGGCCTAAGCAGGGGGTTTAAAAACTAGAAGTTCTTTAAGGTACCTCCCAACCCAAACCATTCTATCACTCTGTGATTCTTGTACCTGAAACTGGGAATGTAAACATTCCATATGTCTGTAGTGCCAGTAATGAAAACAGGTCCAGGCTCTACTTCTGTGCACCAGGTTTAAGGATCTTTGCCTCCCGTTGACAGGAGACAAAGATTTAGAGCAGACGGCTCAGACCACATGCTCAGGGGTAGGAAGATGAGAAGTTCTTTCCATAGTTCAAATCTGACCATGACTAGCATGCAGTCTCCAGTTTGAACCAACTCCTTCATGACATCTCTGCTATTTGTGGCATTTATCATAGAGGCCACAACATGGCCTTTTCAAAGGTCTGCCAGCTTATAGGAATTTTTGCATTTGCTTATCCTACAGATTTCAGTAGATGCCACACACCACTGCCATTCCACAGAAACGCCATCGGCAGCCCCTGTGTAGGCCTGGGTGACACTGTGGCCATTGTCCCCGCAGACAGTGGCGGAGCACTCCACGGGCCCCATTCCGGCACTCCTGCAGCTCAGCTCCGCGGCACAGGGCGGTAAAGGCCAAGAGCGGAGGGAGAGGGGAGAAAAGAAGGTATGCACTGAGCACAGAGTGAAGGCATTGTTGATTTATTCCCCAAGAATCCAAAGCTTTATTCAAAATTGCATTGTCCAGCAGCCATTCTACTCAGGAAGACCAGAAAGCTTTCATAGAAGCAAAATTATAAAACAATCACATTTAGTAGCCCAAGTAGCAAGGCTAAATCAAGAAAGTAGAAGTCAGAGTGACTTCTGAAATGGGGAGCAGGGAATTTTAAGTCTGTTTGGTACTTTCAAAAAATCTTACTCCTCAAGAAAGATGACTACTTCCTCTAGTCCTTGAAGTAACCACTTAATTTTCTTGACAGCTTTACCTTCAGCTTAGTAAGAAAAATCACCAATACAGAAAAGCAGTAAATTGAAAGCAGAAAAAATATAAGCAAGAGAGAGTTCAAAGAATCTTAGATGCATGTAATAGATACCACTCTTTTTCCCAAGTCAATGTGCAGGTCAATGATCACATCTTGCAAATGCAAGCTTCAGTTATACAAATTTCAGTAAAGAAAATCTATAGATTAGTGCAAAATAATATATGCTATCATACCAAGCCCCCATCTGGAATCAGATGCTTTTTAATAAAGTTTATATACTAAAACCAACAGTTAATATCAAATCTTTGACATATAGAAACATAAAGCAGGCACATCTACAGGAAATATATGGCAAGTATAACTGTAAAATATTGCACAGTTTCTTATTAGGAAGTCATAATCAACAAAGAACTTGGATACACTAGCAGTGTCCACTGAATCTTTAAACATCTTTTTGTCAGTTCATCGTTCTTCTACATAAGGAAAAACACAACCATGTCACAAAGCCCAAGTCTGTGAGTCTACATTCTAGACAGTAGCAAAATGAAAAGACATTATACCATCAGCAACTGGTATTTATAGAGCTCTGTTATGGATTCAAAAGCATAAGAGGCCTCTCAGTACCAGTGATGGTTTTCATTATAAGATCCTCCTTGTAGAATTGAAAGACTCTGAGTTATTTCATATATATATATATATATGTGTGTGTGTGTGTGTGTATATATATATATATATATATAGAGTGATATAGTGATATAGTTTTAAAAAAGAGTATTTAATTTGCAAAACCAAACTTTTCAAGTGCAATTTCTTTGTAAACCATTTGGGGACAGGCATTACTACACAGTTTAAATTATATGATAACATAACTTTTCTGGAAAAATTAATATTCCTAGTGAATATCTCTAAACATAAACTGAAGATAACTGTTGTGATCCAGTCAGTTCAGAAGCTAGAAATATTTTAATAGAGCAGGGCACTCTTAAGAAGGCATCATCATGGTTTGCAGAGTTTGTTACTTTTTAAAATAGATTCCATTTCATTTTCCACCAGGTGTTTGAGATGCCAGCTGATAATTCTTATTATATGTATGCATACATACACATTTATGCATCTGTATATACACACACATATGTGTTCATAGCACAACAAATATTTATGTTCCAAATTAGAAAGCAGAAATATCACTAAAAGTGTAGATCCATCCTTGCTTTCATAAGAAGGGGAGCACATTCAACCTAGCTATACCAAGAGGCTGAGAAGTGAGGAGATGCTCACAGAGCCAGCAGTTTAAAACACAAGAGTACTCAGATCAGCAGTATTCTGTATTTCTGCCAAGTTATGCTTTCTTTTAAGTAAGAACATAAAAAGAACACATGTAACCAAGGTTATTCTAGTACCAATTTCAAGCCTGTACTTAGACACTGCAGATGCCACCTCATAATGCAACCACCTTATAAAACCAGAGGTAGCATTTTTCTGTCCTTTATGTCCTTCTCAAAAAAAGAGCAAACAAGTACAAAGCAATTGCAGCTGACACACACAATGGAAATTTCTATGCAACTGGGAATTAGGATATCATGGATCTGTTTAGCTATATAAGAGTTGCCAACTACTCATGCAATATAAACATTCATAGCCACCAGTTCTGTTCAATACATTTATCTATGATAGGGATGCAGGAGTTGAATGCACCATTAGCAAGTTTGCTGGTGACACTCAAGTGGGAGGTGCTACTCACCCCCTTAAGGGATGAGAAACCCTACAGAGCAATGTGGATAGATCAGAGCATTGGGCAGTCAGTGGCATGAAATTTAGCAAATGCCAGATTCTGTACCTGGGACAGAGTAATGCTGGGCACAAGTATAAACTGGGAGAGGAGTGGCTGGAGACCAGCCCTGCAGAAATGGATCTGGGAGTGCTGGTCAGCAGCAGCTCAGTGTGAGCCAGCAGGGAGAGCCCAGACAGCCAGGAGGGCAAACCCCATCCTGGGATGCATCAAACCCTGTGTTCAACCATTCAGACAAAAGAGGTGATTATCCTGCTGCACTCAGCTTTGGTATGGCCACACCTCAAGTACTGTGAGCAGTTCTGGGATCCACAAATTAAGAAGGATGTGAAGGTCCCTGAATATTTCCAGAAGGCACCAACAAAGCTAGGGAAAGGGCTGGAAGGAATGTCCTATGAGGACTGGCTTAAGACTTTGGGCTTGTCTAGGTTAGAGAAAAGGAGGCTGAGGGGTGGCCTCATTGCTCCCTACCTTCCTGAGGAAGGTGAAGAAGCAGATGCTGAGCTCTTTTCCCTGGGATCAGTGATAGGACATGTGGGAACAGGTCAAAGCTGCACCACACAAAGTTTAGATGTGACATTAGGAAGCATTTCTTTACCACAAGGGTGATCAGCCAGTGTAATAGCTTCCTAAGAGGTGGCTGATGCCCCAAGCATGACAGTGTTTAAAAGTCATTTGGACATGACCTTTAGGTCAGCCCTTGTGGCATGGGTGCTTCCTTACCCTTAAAGGGTTGGTCATCAGGCAGCTGAACTCGATGACCATTGGAGGTCCTTTCCACCTGAAACAACCTATCCTATTCTTATTCATTCCTTCTCGTTTCTGTAGCCGTATAGGCAGAGGGAAATCTCAACATTTCTTCCCAGCCCTGGACTAGCAGAAAGGATTGAATGGGCAATCATGTCCCAGCCTAGACACTGAACATCTCTGTGGGAAGGAGGCAGATACTGTCTAATGGGCATGAAAGGTGTGGATTATCTCAAACTAATTTAATCATTTGAAGAAATTTTGGGGAAAAAAAAAGCCGACAAAAGCAAGTACAGTTTTTAAGTTTTCTGTGTTCATTCAGTTAATCTGGGTTTCCACAGAATGGCAGAATTCCACATATCTCTTCAGAGATCAAACCCTTAGCTGTATGCAGGACATGCTCCCAAACTGAGTGACTTTTTGAAGTGTGCAATACCTATTATTTCCCCAGAGATTTTTCTTCTTGTACTCATTTTTAGAAATGATTGAGCCATTTCCCTTGGAGAAATGTAATAAAACATTTTATTACATTTGAGAATAACAGTACTCCATCAGAGCAAGGGTCCATCTCCAAAGTGGCTAACCACAAGTGTCTACAGGCAAGCACAGGAGCAGTACCCAGAAGCTGACTAACTATGAGACTGGTATTTGCCTGAAATGCCAGGATTTTTTCAGCTCCAAAAACATTTTCAAAGACACATATTTACAGGAGGAAAAAGGATTCGATTTCATTTTATTTTTCTGAATCAGTTTAAGAGCCAATGCTCACAGGCATTAACACAATGCAATTCTGTAGCCAGGCCCAGGTGAGTGCATTCTTCAGTTTTGTTTAAAAAATCAAAACATCCCTTGCAGACTGGCAAAGGCAAGGCCACAGAAAAGAGAAGCCGGAATATGAACCAGGCAGTCCCTGTTTCCTGAGACTTGAAGAATAAGTATTGGTACTGGTCACACACAAAAGACGAGGAGATGTGCAACAGCCTGGGCTGTTTTCAAAAGTATGATGCATATCAATGACAAGCATATTTTTTGGCCGCAAAAAATTGCTTTGCTGCGCTTCTTGGCCAGTGATGCATGAAAAGTGCTCTCATGCCTGGCCTGCACTTGTATTTCATGCAGGGAGAGCTGAAAAGTGCCAGCTCCTGATGCTGCAGCAAACCAGAGTGCCTTGTACAAACAAGAGCCCTGGGGAAAACCAAACCAAGGGAATACAGGAGTTCACTCCTGCTACAAACTTGGAGTGGCAGAGAAAGGCAGAGAGGAAGGGCATAAGTGGAGCCTTGGAGGCGCAAAAGCAGCAGGAGAGAACATAGGCAGAACAGCCCCAAGGAGCCCTTGGCAAGGAGCCGTGCTCAATGCTGCAGAGGAAGGCAAAAAAATCCCCAGAGACTGAGATTACTTCATTCATAAACATTACTTTCAGTGGTGTCTGTTGAATCTAGACAAATATTTTAAGAATGTGCCAAATTTAACATCATCCCTATTTTCCTTTTTATAAATAAAAGATGTCATGCTTTAAACAGACCACTAAGTGCCTGAATAAACCTAGACTAGACATCTGAGCAGTCAGAAAAAGATTTGCAAATCAAAACTCAGCTACAATTAAACATCTGTTCCATATCAGCTTCATTCAGAGTTTTCTTAGTTCAGGGTTAAAGACTGATCTTAATTGTACATTGAGCAAACATATTTTTACTTTGTATTAGCAAACTGTAAGTAACCATAGAGTCTGTGTCAACTCTGATATATTTCACTTGTTCATACGTGCATAAAATACGGTCAGTGCTGGCATCCTTTAAATGCCTTTTGTCATAAATATTTAATTAGACCACTGACTGAATGCAGTAAACAAACCCAATAGGATCTTCATTTGCTTCTAACTAGCAATCATTATGCACTTAGCACTTCTTTTTGTTTCTTTGAACTGTGTTATTCTCTACTAAAACAAAGTTTATATTTCAAACAGAAAATCTAAACTAGTCTTTAATGCAGATCCCAAATTCAGTGACAGAATTTCTTCACAACTAACTACAAAACCACAGAACGAGAGGAAAAAAGCAAGTTTATTTCCTCCACAAAAGTAAGAAATACACGTAGTTCACAGTAACATATTAGTAATTTATACCTCCCACAGAGATCAATTATCAGGAAAGGAGTAGGTCAAAATTACATCATTTGCACTGTGTTAAAAAAATTAAAATTGCTCCTAAAAATGAAGTCTTAAATATTCCAATAGTCTACCCATTCAAGCTACCAAAACCCAACTGCCATTACATCTCAAATATTACACTACTGAATCATGAACCAAGGTTATTTTATCCTTTAATATGGTTCTGTCATTTCAAGCAAGCACAAATGTTCAGTCACAGTCTTTGGCAAATACCACTCATTAGCTTTCATCCTCAGTACCTTGAGAACTGTCTGTGACAAACTTACAGGCTGTTATTCCTTTAACTCTCTTTAAAATAATGAAAGGTAACTGAAAGTTTTTTATCATTTCACAGCCTGTGAAAGTTGTTTTCAAGTCAATGCTCCTCCAGAACTATTCAACAATAGCTTCTTCCTCTTTCCATCTCTCCAGGCATTCACATATTACTCTGAAGATTCTGAGGCTAAGTAGGTGTTATCTTTGAGTTACAATAGTTTTAAGCTTAAAATAATGAAAATAATTGCTCATGCTCTATGAATGCACATACTGTGTACATGTAACTCATGTTGTTTAGTATAGTACTTGCATGCAATATTATTTTGTGATTTATTTCAGAAGATTCCTTTAAAGCAACAAAGCACAGAAAATCAATCTGTTTTATTAATATGGAACCTACGGACTTAAGGAACTAAAATACCAAAGTTAAAGGAATTTCATATAACATTGTAATGGAGGATATTTTGCTGCCCTATAAAATTTTACAGGTTCCAAAATAATAACATAAAACAAGTTTGAAGAGTGGCTGGTATAAATCTTCGTAACACTACTCCCACTCAAATTTTAATTCCCCAAAGCAAGTAGCCAAGATGCAGAGTAATTATTTACAGACCACATTTTATAAACCATGCAATGTTACAATCAGCATCTTTGCATTGGTGAACTGAATGCTGCTCATTTCTGGGAAAGATCAAAAACCACAAAACACTACAGTGAGAATTTCAAACTACAAAGAGCTGAAGAACAGGTTTCACCTAGCACAAGGTTTAGCTCTCACATCATGGACTTCTCTAGGCAACAGTGGAGTACCTCAAGTGTTGTATCTACACTGGCATTCAGAAAAGGATATTTGGAGAAGCTATACTCCAGAAAGATTACAAACCAGGCCCTTCAAATTTGCATCTTTAAAAGTAATGAAAGTACAAAGACAGATGAGAAGTAAAAAGAAAATAATCACAAAAGAAACTGAAATATCTGTTCAAACAGTTCCATAGATAAGGAATTATTGACTTTAAGTTCAAACTGTCAAGTCCACATCACTCAGAAGATCTACTAAGGCAAAATAAAGAGTTCTCAGGGAAAGAATAGATGACTCTCAGAGGTGATAAATTAATTTGCAAAGTAACATCAAAAAAGACAAATATCTGAGATTTGCTTTAGCCTGAAATCTAAAGATCAACCATGTCAGGCATGCCTGGGGCAATGGGAAACACATGCAAAAACAAGCCAGAAGAAATAACTCCACTGTCAAATAACACTAGGTGGCTGCAAAAAAGAACTTAAAGTAATTACCAATACATAAAACCCAAGTAGCAAAGGAACAAGAAAGGTTCAAATGTACCTGTACTCCTACAGCAATATTTAATGACAAATTCTGAACTATGGAAGAACAGCATCAAATTACAGTCATTTGCAAAGATGTTTTAATATCCCATTAAAAACATGCTAATTCACCAGGAGTGAACTTTTCTTTTTTCCCCACAATTTCATATATAAGTAGACTATCTCAACATCTTAAAGCTATATTCTTCCCAAGTGAGCACCTCCCACCCATTTCTATTCTCTACCACTCACCACAGGAATTCACTTTCAGAACATTTTGTCACAGAAACGAGTTTTAGTTCACACTGATATATTTCTCAATGCAACTTGTATGTCACATATACTTCTTTTTTCCAAAAGGTGCTTTAACTCAATACAGATTCCAAGAAAATGCCTCATTAGGCAGAAGTTACATCAATTTCATATTAACTAAACTAGACTTTAAATTGTAATAAATCCCTTTTTTATTAACATAATAAATGCTAAGTTTGCACATGTACCTAATTCATCCAAAATAAAGTGATCTAGTTCAAGTTAGAACAAAATGCACATACATGCAAATTTTTAGTGATATAATTATTAACTAGATTGCAATTTTTGCTGGTTTGTAATTTTTTTATTAAATAGTACATATATATTCCATTTCTTACATATATTTGCTCCAAAAACTCCCATCTGAAGATTCCAGAGTGCAAAAAAAAAAAAAGGTGACATGATATATGATTTCTTTATGCAAAACCTACTTCCACCTGTGTCTTTTTCAGCTGACAATAATGTAGCATTAACCTCTTGCTTACAGGGGATCTTGCCGTACCAAGACAAGAAAATCCTTGAGAATATAAAGATTATTATTACAAAACCCAATCTGTGGTAGCCAGGACAGAAAACAAGTATGTCAACAGACACCAAGTTGCTTCAGCCACATTACAATTACAGGACTTCACCAATCCACTTAAATTAATCCCTCTGCCTAGCTCAGCTTCATACTACAGAACTTAAATGTTTCAGAATATAGCTGAACTCAATTTTCAGCAAGTTAGGATATCCACTTGTCACTAAAAATGTTTAGTGAAGCATGGAGAACCTGGTTCAGAACAACCTCTACAGAGCTTTCGCTGCCTAGTCTAAGTCTCAGAGATGATACATTTTTTAAAAAGCTAATTCCAGATGAACCGTCATTAAACACCAACCTTAAGCAAAAACTGCAGTCTCCTCTTTTCTAATACAACTATTTCATATATTCTGTAAAAGTTCACCAATACTTTCCTGAATTGAAATACTAATTTTTAAGCTTAAAAACAAAATCTATTTCAGTCATCTTTGAGAAATTATTCTAATTTAATATGTACCAAATGTTACTTTACAAAATAAGAAACAAAATCAGCTTCAGTGTTGGAGGGGAATGGAAAGTGGGGGAGGGGGTGGTTGTGTATGTATAAAAACGGGGTTTTGTACAAGACATTATATGAAACAATGTTTCCTTCTTTCCCTATTCAAAATTCAAAATCATGTTATAAAAAATTAAATATGTTGAAATGTTTTAAATCACTGGAGCTGAAGAAACATAATGACAAATATGTCTAAAACTAAATTAAGCTCACAAAGCAAAAGGGAATATAAGCAGCATAGAAATCTAACTATCACGTGGAGAGGAGTTTAGAGAGCAGTTTCTGGTCTACTGAAATGGCATTTCTTCCTAAGCACACAGACTATTGTCAGTGGATATTCTGTTCTCTCAGGAAAAATCATGAACAGGATGGACAGAAAACAGAATGGAAATAAAGTAAAAAAAACTGTCAGAACTCTTCATCTAGCATCTGAATCTATACTAAGAGTGCTTTTTAACATAAGGTAAAATAGAAGGAAATTAAGAGAGAGGTGTCAGACTAAACAACTGGCACATATAATGGAATTCAAAGAGCAGTAACAAAAGAGCTGCTATTTTAGAAGCTGTTAATAGGAAATGCTAGGGATATTATACCTGAACTCATCTGCCCTTCTAGATAGTATGAAGTCTTAAAGTGCAGGCTTGTAATTGTACAAGTGCAGAACAAGCCTAAGAGTTCTTAATTACTTAGGGATTTATCTTCCTTAAAAAAAAAACCACCACACCAAAAAACTAGAGAAAAACAGGTACTTGGACAATCATGATGAACAGGTGAGATTTTATGCAACTGCTTTTTCCTACAAGCAAAAATAAGTGAGATCTAACCTAATATTGCTAAAACAGCCATACACAAAACTATGAATTTTAAGAAGCTAAGATGGCATTAAAAAAAAAGTTTCTTGAAAATAGGAATGACATTTGCTTTTCCAATCCCCCCAAAAAAATCCCAGGAAGTTCCCCTAACTGCTGGGACATTTCCAATATGGTCAAGTTTGGCCTTGAAGGAACACCAGCCAGCTCACTGAGTACTAGTGGGTGCATTCTATAAGGTCCCATGGGACTTGTCTCTGTATCTCAAATGTTCCCACACACAACCATAACCCTCCCTTTTTCCATTAGTTTCCAAATCACATCTTCAAGCTTTTGCCATTAACCATTTACTGATTAGAACATACTCAAGCTGGAAGAGTAAAGTTTTTCTGACTGAAACAGCTTATGTTTTAAGAATAATGCATCAACACTTATTTTTTAAGAAACAAAGCATTACTATTAATTCAAGATTTTCTATTTAGATTCTAGTGAATCTAAGGTATACAATAGCTGAACTCAAGTATTAAGTCCTCATATTATGATTCATCACTGTTACTAATAAATTGTATAATATTATATCTACTAATCAGCCACAAAATTCTCAGTATTTAGTTACTGCTGAGAATCCTGATCAGTCTTGATCTGTGTGCTGAAGCTACTGCATCATGGCTTTCTTTCCTCTTATGCCTGTTCCCAGCTATTGTCTTATATAAAGACACATACAGTAGGAACGAACAACTGGCAAAATTCAACAGAGACTAAATTAATGAGGTTTTGTTTTCATATTTTGTTTTCTTTCACACTCCTTTTAGTTTATGTGAATACAAATTGATGCAGTTCTAAAAGAAAAAAGGAATAGGATTGCAAGTCAAACAGAAAAATCCCCAAGAGTGTATTCACTCAGATTTTATTACTGATTATCATAAAGATTTAGAATGGCTATTTGAAAAAGACAGGATTCTACCAGAAGCCATCAAATAACAGTAACAAATACAAGGTATTTTTCAGTTTTACTTTGCCATTAGCAAGTATATATATTTTAAATATAAAGAAGCCGGTCTACAGTCCATAGTAAACTGGAAGAGGCATCAGGAATGTGAAAATCATGACAGTTGCCCCAAACTAAAACCTGATTTTCTCAAAAGTCAACCAAGATAAACTGGGCTTTGACTGCAAAAATTTTCATTCTTTGCTTTTTAATTCTTGTATCATTTCAATAGCTTTGTAAAAGCAGAAATAAACCAACATTTACCCAAACACTAAATATTGAAGGAAGACTAAAAAAGAGTATCAGAAATCTACCAGGATCTTTTGCAGAAAGCACAAAATGAAATTTCAGTTATCAGTTGATATAGCTTTCTGAGACTTTAAGTATTTTGATATGGAAGTAGAGCATAAAAAACTCTACATGTATTTAAAAATGTGAATTAACACATAAAATTGCAGTCAGCACTGCTCATGTCCTATAAATAATTCAAATGAACATATAAAACAAATTGTTTCTTCACAACTTTTTTTCCCCCTCTTAAATGACTTTTACTATTGTTCTTACAGGAAACTCTTACTGCAAATAATGAGAAAACTTATTTCTTGGCAAATGACTTAAC
Source organism: Ploceus nigricollis (assembly GCA_013399945.1). Lineage (NCBI taxonomy): Eukaryota > Metazoa > Chordata > Aves > Passeriformes > Ploceidae > Ploceus > Ploceus nigricollis. The sequence continues at coordinate 762,227 of VXBC01001865.1, read as the reverse complement.
TGGATCACGGCAGACTTAAAATAGTGCAGTTATAAATACAAAATGATATATTCTTAGATCTGTGGTAAGCCACCACTTCATTTAAGTCTCCTTTCAGGATGGGGAAAAAAGCCCAGGAAGATAAAACTCATATAGCCTTTAATTAAAACAGAGATACCATTCAGATTTAAACATCCTGATTTATGTGGAAAAAAAATCCCAAACCCACAACTACTCCAAGGTTACTACTCTGCAGTCAATTTTTGTGACAATGTGGAGCTAGAAGAGAACTTTGAATATAAATATGTGTTTTATAGCTGTAATGGAATTTTTCTTTCTGAAGAAAATTTATTTTAAACTTATCTCCAGCTGAGATAACTTTAAAAAAAATTAATGAACTCAAGAAAACTTTATTAGCACATGTCCCACTACCTTCAGGAAAACCTAAAGGTTTTAGAAAAATAATCAAGTTTGAGATGTCAAATAATCAGCTAGTGTACTGCAGAGGGCATTTTTAAGAATAAACTTGTATGGTTTCAAAGATAGAATTTTAAACTGAAACATTAACTTACTCCTAGCGATTGTGTTAAACACTCAGTACAATGAAAGCAAGTTTTCCCTATAGAAAAAGCTCTTTATATAACGACTTGATGCCTTACCTCTATGTCACAGCTGTATTCCGTGCCATCCAGAAGCATCACCTTACACTGCACAGTTTTGATTTTCTTTGGAGACTTCTGAGGAATGTTATCTATTTTAATTTCAGCTGTCTGCACTTCTTTTGTCTCCCTTTTTTCTTTTCCTTCTTGTTGTTCTTCCTTTTTCTCCACAACTTCCTCTACCTCCTTTTCTTTACCATCTTCTTTGGAAGGCTATATAAAATACAGTTAAACAAACTCAGAAAGGAGGATATTTTAAACTTTTTCATTCCTTTTATAAGCTACTAATAAATAAGTCTGCAACCATTCACTAAAGTTATGCACATACGGGAAACATAATAACCAGGATAAGCATTAAGGTCTTCTTTTAGGGACCAGATATTCTTGCTCTCAAACCAGAGAAGGCGCCTTTTTTCCCCTTTCCTTGAAATGAGGTTTGGTTTTTTTTTTTTTAATATGAGTTATTGGCTTTCTTCCAAAGAGAAACAAATTTATTAAGAAGCTCCAGGAATTAGACTAAACTAAACCCCAGTGTTTAGGAAAGCCAAGTGATACAGAATCACAGAATGGTTGAGGTTGGAAGGATCTCTTGAGATCTAGTCCAGTGCCCCAAGGGCCACAGAAGGCAATTTGCCCAGGACCATATCCACTTGGGTTTTGGATATTTTCATAGGGCAAGACTCCACAATATCTCTGGTCAATCTGTTCAACGTCTGACTCACCCCTTTACCACCCTAGAAGGCCTATCATCTGCACCACCACCACCTGGCCATGTCCCTTGCGAAGGAAAGGTCCTATCACCATCAGAGTAAAAGATTTCCTTGCAATTTGAAATGTAATTCCATGGGTTTAATCTGGGTCCCTTGCCTTTGGTCATCTAACTGCCTACCACTGAGAAGGGTCTGGCTACTCTGCATTCCTTCCATTTAGGTATTAATATATACTGATAAGTTTCCCCTTCCTCCTTCTCTTCCTCAGGCTGACCAGTGTCAACTGTCTCAGCCCCTCCTCATAAAAAACATTCTCTATGCGTCTTCACCACCCTAGAATATAAATGTTAAGAACTGACGTGCAACTTCACAAAAAGCAGGACTGGAACCCAGCAACTGGAATAGCTGTCATTTTTTCCCCAATATGATCCTAACAAAGCTTTACACGAATTAAATAATTCATTAATCAGGTTTCATTAAAATGACTCCAAAGTATCTATGAGCCTTCCCACACGTACCTGTATTTCAGCACTACTAACGGAGTGTTTTTCTTTGTCATCTGCTTTAGCATTCTGACGGTTTTCAGTTTCTTCTTCCAAGCTCCTTCTTGGCTGAGCCACCCCCTCTAGTGCCTGGCTTTCACCTTCTTCAACTACTTGCTCATCCCCTGTGGCTCTTTTCTTGGGCACGTCTTTGGGCTCTGCCAAGGTGTATGACTTTTGCTTCTTAAGCCAAGGGGGGAGGAAACGAGAAATACCCTTGCTTTCAGGTGAAGATTTTTCCTTCTTCTGGCTACTTGGACTACTTTGGCTAGTTGGTGCTGGGACAGAAGAATCTTGAGGTTCTCCAGAGGATGTTTCCCTGGACTTTTGATCTCCTGGAGTCTCTGATGCTTCTTCAGGCTTGTCCTTGGCTTTGTCTGGTCCCAGCTGCTCAGAATCCTTCTTTACTTCAGTCTCTGAACCAACTTCAGTTGTCATTATCACAACTGACACTAAAAGAAGCAACAATAAAAATAGTTTTGGTATGTAGCATCACTACTTTTACTGACTAATTATTTGCAGTAATTTGTAGTAATTCATAAACTCTTGTAGATTATTAAACTTATTAGGGTTAAAGAAATACTTCTTTTCAAATTTTGAGTTCACAAGTAAGACCAGTAAGCTGAAACTTAGTGCTCTGCAGATAAAAGATCTACGGTTTCCTTCTCCTTGATAAAATTTCAAGTGTGCTAACTGAAAGACATTTGTTTTATTTTAAGGTACTCCTAATGTTATTGGCCAAAATTATTTCAGAAGTAACTTCAGTTCTCTTTCTACTGAGCTCCTTAGCAGACCCAGAAAACGAGTTTTCAGAAGAGCAACCACCTTCTCTAGTAAAACTGGTAGGTACAACCCCCCTACTATTTGGCGACACTTACAAATTTAAAATAAATTATTGGAAGTGAAAGAGCAAGATTACCAAAGAATAGGACAAAAGGAAAGTGAGCATGATAGTGAGTACAAAAAACAGGGAAATTATAAGTCAGTGATATTGTTGAAATTACTAATAATGCTGGGGAGCATACACTTTTAATTAAGGTAAGATTGGGTTCTTAATAAGTTCATACCAATCAACATAAAGTTATATGTAACTCTTATACCCTTATCACTTCTGCTTACTCTTCCCTTCTGTGAAATTAAAGATAAATCACAATACTGTAACAACAGGATATGCAATAGTAACTTAACATTATTGGTATTTATTGAAAAAATATTAACTAGAATAAACAAATGTTGTTATCTGTGTGGCACTGTACTGTGCTGCATTGCTTTAAAAGTATAGTATAACTACTTTTTTCCAATTTATTGAAGAGAGCCAACAAAAATAAGCATACAAGGGTCCAACAAAAGTTTATATCAGTTAAATTTTATTATTCGTCATGGGTATTTACTTACAATCTTCTGAAAACAATTAATTTTAAATTGATGGTCTGTTTTTCTGGCCTAAAGTTTAGCAGTTAGTTACAGTCACATTTAGATCTTTCTAACATGGGAACCCTCTCCGTTATGATTATCTTCACTGCATGCCGTTAGAGGCAGGAGGCTCTTCAGTTCAGGACTCTTGCTGAACTCAACTGCTCCCGCCCGTGCCCAAAAAGAGTCAAGAAGGTTATCGAGCTCAGGCTTGATGCAATTAACTTGCATAGCACTTTAAACTGCATTTGAAGCCAATTGAGAATTAGTTTAGACCACAAGGCAGCAAGCAACACTTTGCCCCCAGGTTTCCAAAGCACACCCATAGGCAGCCCGAAATAGTTAAGCTAAACCAATCCCTAATACGAAAGAAAGAAAAAAGGAAGCTAATAGAGACCTAAATATACAAGAGAAGCCATTCTGGCCAAAGAGATGAGCAATACTGAGCCAAAGGAAACATGGTCTTGACAGTTATCTTACTAAGAAGCCTAGACATGAGAGCCTTGAACTATCTACAGGCAAATTCACATTAAGCATCTTGAGTAGCTACAATGGTGTGTGGGGGTTTTTTTGTTCATCACTTAACACTTCACTATCTAAAATCAAAGCATTCCCCAATGGGGAATTAAATTAAAAGTTAGTACCTTTACTGCTACACTAGAGACTTCTGAATACATTTCTAGCTTAAATATTACAGTTATGTAGCCATTTCTAGCACTTCCAAGTTTCAATACTACTAATAAAGCTTGTCATAGAGTATTAAACATTATGTAAGTACTATTTATCTCAGAGGTTACAGGCCTCAAAGGCAGGTTTCCATTTGACTGTTGAGATTAAAGAATTTGCTATTTAAAGCCATATACTAGTATGCTAGCTTTCAAGCTGCTACTAATCAAATTACGTTTTGCTATCACCTTTGTATCTCACAGAGAAATGCTCCTGTTCTTTCCAAATGGTAGGTATCTTATTAACATAATAATGTAAAACTTTATTAACAAAATTGAAAATGAACAATACCTAGAAAACCAAACTCAACTTTCCCTGAGAAAAATTGAAACTTCTGCTGATCAGAGAGTAACAATCCACACTGCTTAATAAATTCATAAGGGAGGTTTCATAAGTAACAGAGATGGTGGTGATTTTTTTTCACACATCTCTAAGAAAGAACCAATTTTTTCTCAGAAAGTAGCTAAAACAATTTTATAATAATTGATATATGAATCTTCAAAGAAGTTATAGGGAAGCCACTATAGTTCCTGCAATTTTGTTTTAATTTTCAAAATATGCAGAAATGCATGAAATACATGTACAAACTAATAAAAATCATTATATACCACTCTCAAAACTAATATCACAATTTGATTATACAGTCAAAAAGGAGACATGTCCAGAAAATTCCTTAGAACTAAACAAAATAAGTCACCTGTAAACACATCTCTAAGATATTGTTCTAACAATAAAAGAAACTGAGGATATCAAGTCACACATCTTAACTGATTAAATTTAGACAGAATAGCAATGGGTGGTACAAACTTGCTCAATGTGAAACAAGAAAGGTTGTGTGTCTCCAAGTGTCCAGGTTTTCATAATCAAAGTTATAGTTATAAGGAGAACTTGGCTTTACACTGCAGAAGCAAGGGAAACTTGTTACATCCCTGTCTGAAGAGGTCTGTCCATGTTCACTTAATGCCTTTATTTGATGCCCACAGGAGGAGGGATTTTTTTCATGAGCTCAATTTCCTTTAAGCTTGTAACTTTACTGCTTTTTGGGGTAGGGAGGGAAGAGGGAGAGAAGAGGAATAGACAGGACAACCCTACAAAAGGAAGTACAACTCTCTGCTGACCCTGTATATTTCTTTATACTCCCAGTAGTCTCTTAATTAACTGTGAAGAGGTGGATGAGTTAACTACATAAGGACACTGAACAAGAATATAAGTTATATTCTTCCCAAAATACCTACCTTCTCCACCACATTAGCTTGATACATTTCTTTTTTCCAGAGTTGCATGTTGGTACAAGAATTAGCTGTCCCTTGAGAAACACAAAACTGGGTCTCGCATTCCCTATCTCAATGCTCTGTCAGATTCTCCAGTTTTGTAGTTCACAGAAAAAACAGACAGGAAGGGACAAAACACTGGAGTTCTGTATTATTGCAGTTTGTAAAGCCTCTGATGTTACCTTCACAACAGTCAAGCAATCAAGAAACCAGGTTTTCTGAAAGTGGCTTTTTCCTGATTCCCTCCTGCCCTGATAGGGAAGACCTCACATGATCTCACACAGCTCTGGTGTAACAGCCAACAGTGTGCCAGAAAGCAAATGGAAACAAGCAGCAGACAGCCTTTGTCTCAGAAGTTATATCAGGAAGAAATAAATCAGATTGCAAATTCAGAGTTCTCAACTTCAACTGCATGTTTTCTTGCTTTCCTGTCTTCAAGTAAACTCTCATTTATTCTTACTATGTAGCATGAGCACACTGAATATTTTTGCCCCTATAATCTTTTGTAAGCTCTGTAACAATGCAGCAGGATAGGGTTGATGGGGTTCTCCTTATCTCACCTTTTTTGTATTGCAGGGTAACATTAAATCTGTGTTTCATTTGGAACTGAGAAAGGAGAATAACAATCTTGCAGCAAGAGTAGACTAAAGAGAAGGAACCTTAGGGTGATGCTCAAATAAAGGATTACCAATGTCTGAACAGAGAAAAGAATAATCTTGGTAGATTTTGCAACTGACATTAAGCCCATGCATATTAAACCACAAGTGATAACAGCTGTATCTTTTGTAATCCCCCCAAAAACTTGGCTCATGCCAACTGAATGACTACCTAAACTGCAAGAATGAGGGTGGGGGTGGGATGGCAAGAAGTACTGCAAAACACGACACAATTTCTGAAGAGAAGGTGAGTTTGTTAAAACTGATCCCACTTTTACAGGAAGCAGATCATCTGCCCCATTTATAACTCTATCAACTTCCCCAAGGAAGGGTACTGACCAGGAAGCAACTGAAGACAACAGATATTCTCACTCCTCTCCATTCATCCCTTCCTCTCTCTTGTTATTGCACTGAGAAGGAACTTAGCGCTGGCCTGATTTCACAACTGAAAATAGAAAAGGGTGCTACATTCTTTCCTTACACTCTTTCCTTTCAGGTGTATAGATTGGTCAGCTGGTTGATACCTTTCTTCCACTTTCTAGCATAAATTGTTGAAATCTAGTTTTCTGACCAAAAGGACTCCTGCCACCATAGATAAACTAGAAACAGAAGACATATTAAATATAACATGAAGTTAAAAAAAAAAAAAGGAAAAAAGAGAGAGAGGGCAAGAAAAAAGTAGTGTAGCTCAAAGATCACAGACAATATTAAAACCAGCTACAATAAAATGAAGTTTTCATTGATGATGCATGTTTTAATTCACTGCTTCTGTTACAGTATTTCTTATTTATCAGCACAGACGAACAAACCCAGATCCTTTTTCCATACATTTCTGGATCTCATATTACTTATTTTCTGAGTACATAAAAGTAGAAAATGCAGCCCTAAACTTGTTTCTTCTTTTTTCAGTTTGTCACTGAAATTCATACCAAACTCAAGAAATAAAAATCGCTTTGATAGTTTTATCTCCATCAGTCTACTAGGATTCACAGAGAAACCACCATGTGATAGAAGCAAAAGGAAAAAAAATCAACCTACTTTTATAGAAATAAATTACAGCTCAGTGCACTAAAAGCCAATGTGTGTCTGTGCAAGTCAGGTAATTTTCTGGATCACCATAGTATTAATAATTTATTTTTTAAATCACTACCTTCATAAATATTCCAAATATTTATCTCACATAGGCTACACACAAAAAAATCCAAAAATATATCAAAGAAAATTTCTAACATCTGAAAAAATATACATGAAACCCTGAAACAAGGTCATGTGTATTTCAACTGCCTAAAACAAAGCAAAAAAGCTCCCAAATAAAGTTGTTTATTTCTTGTCATATTATTGATCTGAAGCTCAGCAGAAGCCTGATCTGCATTTCACAGATGGTTAGGACACATCATTCATGCTTGCTGCTTTCAAAATGTAAGATTTGTTGATATAAAAGCTATAAAGAAGTAAAGTCCTACCTGGAACAGTTATTCATATTTTAGAGTGCAAAACAATCTGGTTTAAACAGTAGGTAATATCTGAGGAACTTGGTACTACAACTATATTTTTTCAAAAACATAAATCAGTTCTTTTCTGTAGAGTACAGTAATATATATTTCAAATTTGGCTGAAAGTAGTAACTAAATAACTTTCTTTTAGATTTCTGCTAATTTTAAACCCTGTATTTTATCATTGGTAAGTAAACAACAAAACTCGTGGTATACCACGATTCTGTGTAGCATCATTTTGCTGAAGGTGCCAATATAACCCGCACACATTCTATTAGCAGACAAAGCAAAAAATAAATCCAATTTCTCCTTTTAGTCATTATTTAAGTAGATTACTACAAATGAAAAGACATGGAGTGCTCTGAACACCAAGGAATAAATTCTACTAGAGAATTAAATTTTCAATTTTGAGTTCTTAAAGCAAAAACATCTCTAAAGTTGGCTTAGATCAATTTGCAACATTCACATCATACAGTTCCCAGTTAAATATTGTACTGCAGTCAAATATCAACCCAAAACCACCCCAGTTCTCCCACAGGAACTTGCATTCTTCTCTGTATGTATAAATACACAGAAGGGTTTATACACACAAACATACTTTGAAAGCTGAATCTAACAATTTGGATTACATTCATTTTTAAGCACATTCCTAAAACAAAATTGATCATACAAAAGTCAAAGACCAAGCTTAGCAAACTAGTGAGTATGATAAAAAAGTTACAACAGAAAAAGCAGTGGAAATGGGTACATGTTTTAGACATATAAAATCCAATCACCTATTTTTAAATGATTAATCAAAGACAATACCTAGCAATTGGACTCAAATCTAGGTATTTACACACACTGAACGTGACAAGCACTGTTCCAGTCTGCTCCTTCCCTGATGATCACTGTGCACAAAAATCAAGGTTAACTGCAGAGGCTGAAGAGACAGACTGCAGACTCGGCTCTTTTGTGAGTCTCTGCAGTAGCCACAGGGCAGAAGCCTGTCAGAGTCCATTGGTTTCACAGGCTGTGACAAGACCACCAGAGCTGGGGCCTGGACAGATCTCTTGCTGTCATGGCTCTTCATTGCAGGCTTAGAAGGTAACAAAATGAAAAACAGACTACCAGGAACAATCCTATGCCATATATAGCCAAAAAAACCCCCAAATTCCTTCTTTTAAAGCTTCACAGTTCATGAAGGAATCTTAAGCAATAATTCAGGTGAGTAGACAACTAAATCTGTATTGATTCAGACTTTTTATTTGTAATAATATCTCCTAGTAAAAGTTTTTCCCAAATGTAAGCCCATAAAAAAATTGCCCTTTCTCCTCGAGATTCTGCTTCGGCTTCCTCCCAAACGGGGAGCTTATTCTCAAGGAGGTAAACAGGTGAGCAAACTGACACTGCCAGTCTGTGTATTGGTCAGCAGATGGTGCCATAATAGTTCTCAAAGTCAGTAGCACATTTCAAAGGCCAAACTTTAAACAGCAACAACACTTCAATTTCAAGTGTAATTCCCAGATTATGACAAGTGATGGAATGTTTTCACAGAAGGATTAGCATAACATATTTTAATAAATATAACTTCAGAGCCAGACAGTGAATCATGACTCCATGACAATATAAATTAGTTACACATGTACATGAACACGTGTGAGTCTAAACACATACACATATTCACATAACATCTATGCTTATCTCCAAGAGTAGAAATGGCACACAGTGGTGTCCTCCCAAAGAATCCTATGAAATCTAGTTTCCAAGGAATTACAGGCATGTCATGGTGGCTAGAAGCCCTGAAGCTAACAGAAACTATATTCATAAGCATCCTTTTATCTAGATAATGAAGTCACTATTCAAAATAACAAGTATTTTATTAGCCTTCATGTTTATATCCATGCAATATCATACACTTGATGACTTGCCAACATGTAATAGTTCCCTCCCAAACACATTCTTGTCCTTATTTAAATATTGAAGTTTCTAGAACTCATTTTTATACTGTGAGAAGATTATTGTAGTTGTGTAACCATTCCTTGCAATGCACAGAACACTCATCATAAAAACAGTGGCAAGCTCCTACACAGGACGGTGAGAATTTATAAGGTAGTTCTGAAACAATGTAAGACAAATACTAGTGTAATTCTGAAAATTGCTGTGAAGACAAAGAAAAAAATCAAGGATATAGACAGCAAATTGATGTGTCAGAAAAAAACTACTTCTGTCTAAAATTGCAAAGTGAGTATCTGCAGTTTAGATAGAATATTTTCACAATAAAACTATCATGCTGACAAATTTCTGTAAATCAGCTCTGGGGAAATCACCTCTACTCTTTGTAAACTCAAATTACATCCTGGAACATTACTATTTCTCAAAATCCTTTTTCCTGTTAAAGCAGCACAACACATACCTATTACTTATCACCCAAGTGCCTCAGCTTTTCATAGAACACCTGCCACAGGCCATCTCCATTTTGCCTGGGGAATAACTTGGTTACTGAAACCCATATAACAACTTTAAAGGTTTAGTTTTAATGGATAAGTCAGTTGAAGGAAAACTCCAGAACAGAAAGATAACACTACAAGACATGAAAACCAGTGAGGATTCTTTAAAAGCTATTTTTGTTAAAATTTATCTCCTGACACTGTGCAGCAGTCTAAAAATGTGCAATAAAACTAAGAAAATAATGTTGCAAAGTACTGCTTTCCAAACGAAATGGAATTCAGTGAAAACTGCATCATGTTTGTAACAGCACCTATAGACCATGTAAAACTCAACCCCAAGGCTTTCAAGAAAATCAGAACGTAAATACTACATGTAGCCAAGTTGCAATACCCACACTGGAAACTGAGATCACATTTAAGCAAATATACATCCAGCAACTCTTTGTGCTATCTCTGCCATACCCAGAGATAACAGAAATCTGTTCCTTCTGTATTTTCAATCTACAAATATGCTGCTATATCAAGGCAAAGAATAAGTCTCAAACAGAAAATTAACTTAAATCAAGAAAATTGTCTTTGACAGACTACCTATGCACAAATATAATCTGTTTATCAAGATAGCTTTGTGCTCTTCCCCAGCACTGAAAAAAGTGTTGTAATCTGATGAGAATCCAACAGTCGTTTTGAAAAGCTGTATTGAACAAGTGACCCCACCCAGGCCCTGACACTGCTAGAGAAGGACATGCTCGAGTGGAAAAACGAGATTTAGTTCCAAATTCATTCCAGCAGACAGAAAACGAACATGGGTCAAGAGACAGCTCTGTTTTCCTGTTATCTGTCCAACAAAGTAAGATCAACACAGATTTTGAGAAAAATCTCTGCCCTATTTTTAAAATCAACTCTGCAAGTTTACAGTGGGTTTTGGCTGTTCACATTAAACTTTCATGATAACCACAATTTTAGAGATTAAAACCAGCAGTGAGTATTCGTTTGTTCCGAGCAATGCTGCCCCTCCAATCTCCATTCCCATCCTTCCACTCTATCCCACGTTGCCAAATGGCTGGTTCTATTACAGTCACACAATTTCACTGAAGCACAGTCAAACATTTACATTTTTCCAATTCTTAATAAAGAAGCTCTGGGGGATGGGGGCAGACAATGACAACCCCGTTTGGGTTCTGTAAATTATTTGCACTGTTCTGATTTGGAGGTGATGGATTTGTAGATGCCACAATAAAAAATTCCATTTCCAGCTATCATTCTTTCTATTTATAATGTATTGGCAAGATTAAAACCAGGTTCTTTTTATACTGACAACATTGTGTTCACTCTTGCATGCAGGATGCTTACAAGGCACTTACAATAACATAGTTAATCAAAACACTTGCCAGCTTGGTGAAAAATAATGTACTAGTACCTGAGAATTTTTTCTACTGCAAACTGGAAGGCCCCAGTGTAATAAAGTTCCTGAATGGTGGAATTCCAGATGCACATCATTGTTTTGACAAGTATCCATTTCCTCTTCAGTGGAAGTCATATACAGAATTATTACCCTCTCACATGTTCAGGAAGCGTACAACAGCATGCAAAAAGAGAAATCTCTGCAATACCAGAATTCAATGTCAGGGGGAAAAAAAGAGAAGCAACCAGTCTGTGCTTTCAGTAGAGAGAGAGAGACCAGTACACACACATTTAAAAGTAATTTTCATAAGTAGATGCAACCAATACATTTTTTTCACAAGCACATCGAGGCTGAATGTCATACAGATGTGGATGCTACTGAGATCACATTCAAAATGCCTGCTAGCTTTTTATTTCAGCTCATCCAACTTAGGAACCATAGCCAAAACACAACTGACAAATGCATTAAGACAGTTTGCTCTGGCATGTACAAGACCAGAGTTCAATCGACAAATGTTTACAAAGCTTTAGGGTCTAAACATAACCACAAAAGTGACTTCTTTGGCAGCAACATCAGTTCTATATTTCCACTTCAAAGGGCATTTCATTTTTGCTACTGCCAAATATAAGCACCACAGAGGGCACAGTTCTCTTAGGCAAGTCACTTGAGCAATACTGGTAGATGTTTGCCATTACTGAGAGAAACAGAGTTGGAAAAAGTGACAATAAAATTATAAAGCTTTTTCTACAGATGACAGGAGAATCATCTCCTGCCACTATTCTTTTTTTAGTGTCTGTTTTTCTGAATCAGGATTCAAGTCGTAATACAAAAATTGATACTGCCACACTTTCCACCAATAATAAATTCAGTTTCAAATACCTGATTAAATTATATCCGTGGCAATTAATCTTAAACAAGTTTAGTCCAAATTCCAAGTAAGCGCAATGTCTCAAGGTATATGGTTAAGTATTTTCAGACTTCTGCTGGAATGTTGCAGCTGTGTCTTTGCTGGATAAGTTGCTACCAGTATGTGAATCACCTGTTGAAGAACCTGTGGAGAGCTTAGTGCACATGCAAGTAAGCACACCCAGGTTATTAATTGTACAACATAATTTACGAAAAAAAAATCCCAAAACAAACCAAAAAAACTACCACAAATTAAAAGTATAATGGTTAAAACCAGGATAATTCACACCTCCTGCTGCAATGAATAAAAACTATCCAATATTCCCTGACTGTTCTCCCACGTTCCCCAAACCTCAGAGGTTAGCCACCTGAGAAGTCGTGTTTTGGTATTTTAGTTTTTATGTTTGCAGCTAGCACAAGCTAACTGAGTCTTTCATGTACTACTGGAACAGAAGTATTCCCTTGAAAAAGCAGAACCAATTTGCTGAGTGTTTCCTACCTACTCAAAATAATTATAATGCAGGTCAAATGATATATGTAAAGCACAACAGTGCAAACCATTTCCTGCATACTTATGTTTACTGCATATATAAGAAGTACTGAAACCAGAGATAACAATGCTCTTCTAAAAAGTATGCATCTATTGCTCCTGTGGGAGTTAGCTCTGCCAATCCCAAGCAACAAAAAGCAGTGGAGATGCCTCTTAGCTGAGCAAATAAAATTGGCAGCCAAAACTTCATCACTCCCATGGGCTCTTCTGAATGCTGGTATTTGATTAGAAGAGTGAAAACATGAGCAACTTTCTAAAAGTTTCCTACTTTTCATGGCATTGGCTTCACAACTAACACTGCAACCACTGCAACATCTCTGGGCGAGACAAAGTGAAAGGAGCCTAGTTCATGTCTGAATCTAGAGATCAGAAACAAGTTTAATGGAGAAAAAAGGCAAAAACCAATGCTAATAATGCTGGTTTTGTGCCTAGACTTCAGCACTTAACATGGTTATTAGTCATCTAAGTGCTTTAGCTGTTTTGTGCTTTTTGGAAGGACATTCCCAGCATGAAAGATTGTAATATAAAACAGATAACAGGATATGCATGAAAGTCCCAAGGGAGTAACTATTTAAACAAAGTTTTCTTTGGAGAGTTAGGGAATGACAATAGATAAGAAAGATTTAAAAGAATAATTCATTTGTGAACCCCAAGAACAAGGTGGGGAGGAGTATTTAGAACTGTCTGGTAGACAAAAAAGAATTGTCCTGCCAATTTAAACCACAAATTTAATTACACTCCCACATAAATATAAGAATATTCATCACAAACTGCAGTTTACCAAAGCAGCCTCACCCATTGAAGAAAAGCCTTTTAATGACCACATACAAATGGGGATGGTGTGTTGTCACAGTAAGCTTTCAGGCCAAGCAGAGGCTTTATTCTGCCTTCTTAGGCTGTACTTTCAGTTCTCATTCTGCACATGCAGACAAGTTTCAAAGCTTTGAAACAGTCCTAAACAAACACAGCTTCAAGATGACAGCAATTTATCATCTTACAATTTTATTATCACAAACACATACAGCATGATACTATGACCTCTGCACTGAAAAGACTTTGAGTGACACTCCCAGTCTGCCTTGGCTTAGTGGTTTCTTGCTTCCTTTTGGATTACGTGCTGACTGAAGAAATGCTTGAAAGCATATTTACCCAGATGTTCTCTACGGGTATGCTTCTCATGCATTGAATGTTAAATCCAAAATCATGTTTGAGCTCACAGTCATTGATTTCCCTTGTCCTATCTAGATTTTAAAAATCTGGAGTACTTCGAAATATAAAAGCAATGAGAAAATTAAAATTGGTGAAGCGCAGAGACAAAATTTAATTCAATATTTTTTTACCATGGTATACTGATTAACAACTGGGGTTTTTTGCAAGACCATACTCCAGGAAGCAGGGGAGAGCATGTGTGTAGAAGCAATAGAAAGCATGCATCAACCAAAAGGACAAGAGTCACAGTCTTGTGACTCTTTAAAGTGACATCATGTTCTTTCACAAATCAGGAGAACTTGATTATTTCTCAAAGTGAGATGTCAGAGATCAAGAACTGGAGCTCTGGTCTGGATGAAGTCTGAGGCATGCTACTCCCAGAATTCTGCCAAAACATAAGAACCTCAACAAAACTGTGTGAAAACGCCTAAAACTCAGAAAATGTGTGTATCCGGCTGGGAGAAATACATCCATGTGACAGACTTGAGTTTTGAGAGAGTATGACTACCATGCAAATTAACATTTAATAAATTCACTAAAAAGTGGATGCAAAAACTGAATAAAAGGGAAGGACTTGTGCTATAGCTCTCAACTCTTTCTTGCTCTCTTTCTTTTATAAAGACAGAACTTGGAAAAAGCAAGCTAGCAATGAAACAAAGTAGACACCACTGGACAGAAAGTCAGGAGTGAAAAAAAAAAATGGGGTGAGGGAGGGGAGGAAAAAACAGGAAACAGACGCTGAAGACAAAACAGGAAAGAAGGTCATGATTTGTCTAATAGCCAAAAATCTGCAGTGAGGCCAGAGAGGGGGCAGGGTGGGAAGACATCAGAATTCCAGTACAGGCTATGTTATATCACAGATGCTACTGATCAGCCCACAAGATCTCCAAGCTTTGGTCCTTCAAGTGCTAGGATGAAAGAGATCCAGCATCTATATATGCCTCACTTTTAAGGCTCTTCCGTCCAGAGAAGCTTCTTCACTTTTTTTACATCAATTTTGTTACAAGTTGCAAGACTTGCTCCACTGCTGTAAGATTTAAACAAGAATACTCCTTCCTTTGCACTTGTAATTATTTAGTGTCTTTATTTTTAAGCAGCAAATGCTTGCTTTGGATTGCCTAATGAACTAAGTGAAAAGTTGTACTTCCTGGAAAAACTGTGCTACTGTATCTCCAAATCCATAAAATGACAGAATTCTGATTAGTTCACTTCTGTTTTTCTGGCTTATCTACACGTCCTTAAGTTCTATTCAACATCAAGATTAGACACACGCTACCTCAACAATTCAACTACATCTTTGGCTCACCAGTTTCTTCTTTCTGGTTTAAAAACACATCATGAATTATATCTCATTTACTTTCTGTTGAAGAGCTCCAAGACCAAACACCTGTGAAAAATATCCATCTGAAGATGAGCTAAGTGCTTTGTAGCAGTTATAAAATTGACCCATCTAAAGATATATTACTGATTTTAGCAAAATTTTTTAGAGACAAACTTGAGAGAAAGTGATACATGAGGCATGCTCACTAGGACAGTAGTAGAACCAAAACAAAAACAGTTCTTAAGGCCTCTGTTCTCAAACACTGACATCAAGTACTTCAATTGTTCCATTTAAGGAGACAAAATCATAGCCTTTCAGTTGAAACTCAAAGGTCACTTCTCTCCTAAAATATAAGGGTGAGAGTCCACAGGGGAAGCTTAGTTTTCTCTAGACAAAACCAATCTTCCTAACTTCACATAGAAGAGAAAGTGGAGACAAGTCTTTTTGACCTGTTTACATCATGAGGTCGCTTAAACATGCTCAAAAATTGCATTGCATGTACAGAGTGTCAGAATATTTTACATGGGAGTTATGAAAGCTACAAAAAGTTATGAAATGAGCATTTTCACTTTTAAAATTATAAACAAGAACAGAAGTATTCCCAGCTTAATTTCTACTGAAAACTATCACACAAGCTAAAAGTTTGTGCACATCAAGAGATACAACATTTTCATGTTGAATATTCCAAGCTAATTCATGCTGTATGACATCACTGAAAATCTGAAGTCCAGTTCAAGTCTGGAGGAAACAGACAATATTAACTATATATTCCAATTCAGCAGAATTAAATTTCACCACATTTATGTGAACCAAATGCTCAGCAGGTGAAGAATTCTGTGTTGGCAGATTCCTCCTACGAGGTACTGCTGTCATCACATGATTCCTGGCAACTTCATTAATCACCATGACCACATTTTCACAGAAACAATTCAATACTTGAAGCCAAATGAATATGCAGTCTTCTTTCCGCACAGAGTAGCTGCAGCATTCCTCATGCCAATCAAAACAGTGTTTCATTGTCTTCTTTAACAAAGGAGAATGAATTTTAGACAGAACATGTCTACAGAATACACTGCGACACTTGAGATAAAAATTTAAAATATTAAACTTACTGGAAAAGGGAAAAAGAGAATGAAACGGAAGGCATTGCTTTTAAGATATACAGATAAGTAATATGGCACATTTGGTGTGACTTCCAAGTAAGAGTTTCAAATTTTTAAAGAAAAAAAAATATTTTTTTTCCCACAAAGATTATGTGAAATATACAAAATATTGTACAACACTTCACGTAAAATGGAAAGTATGCTAAACTATCCAAAAAGATTTCAAAGTTATTTATATAATTCTTATTCTAAAAATGTATCATCAGCTTGTGTTACTCAACACTAAAATGAACATTTAAGCCTTTTAAATATATTTATAGACATAGCAAGAAGGCTGTTTTCAGATACAACATGTGGGCTTCACCATTTGTAACATGCTGAAACCCTTCTTACTTCATATTAGTTTCACGTATAAGCATTTCTTTCATCCTCTTTTCTTCTCCCTCCCCTCTAGTACCTTCACTTAATCTTACTTGCTTTTTTTAGAATCTTCCTGATTATCAATTAAGTACTATGTCTTCCACTCTTAATTCCATCACCATTGCTAGAAAGCCAGGGTGCCAAACTGTCAAGAGCCTGGCTTACATCCAGACAGTTTAGTGCCTCACCTGAACAAAAATAATATAAACAATTTAATGTACAAGCTGGATTTTTCTTTCAAATCTTATGCACAGAAGAGCAAGTAAAATAAAGCTGTTCACAAAATTATGTGAATCTCCTTATTTGCCAACTGATCAAAACAAAAAAAAAAAATCAAATGTAGTACTTAAAAGCCATTCAAGTAATAAGTAACGACAAATTAAGCCACAGGCAAATACATAATATGAATGAAACAGCTTCAGAAACAAAGAATGCTTTCTGCAGCTAATTTTTTAATGAGAACTATACTACAATCTAGTATTGGGATCTTCTTTCTGTCAGAAGCAACTGGAAGCCAGTTCAGCCAACACATCACAAAGATGTCCTGGGAAGCTGAAGAGATTCAGTTTTTCTTCTTCTGAGCAACACAACATATGTTCCAGTGAGCATTTTCAACATCCCAAATAACTGGGGAAGTAACAGAAATACTCTTTAAACAAAGTGGTAATAACATCTGAGAATGTTATAAATCACCAGATTTTTCTGCTCACATATCCCAAAGTATCTTGTTCCGAAAAGCATGGATTGATTATGTTCTTGATCCATAGCCTATGAAGACCTTCGTGTTCCCTAACTGAAGGGATTACAGGTATCAAAAATGAACATCAAACTTCCTTTCATATGGAATCTCTTCCAGAATAGCCCTTGAGTAACGGAGATGAAAGTGGCAGACCTAAATAGTTCTGATTCCGCCTGACAAAAACCGCAAGGCAAAGCCTGTGTAGAAGAAAAGGATTGCATGCTCTGTTGATGTTGTCAGCAACCTCCTTTAAACTGTCATGGCTGGGATGAATAGCCTAAGCCACCAATCCATTTTATGACTGCTCAATCTGAGCCAGGGTTTAAGCGCATGCTGTGCTGCACAGCCTATGTTAATCTCAGTACATGTTAAGATACACAGAGAGAGCTGCAATCTGCCTGGCAAAGAATAGCCCTCATCTTCGCTCTAAAGGAGGACTGTGTTTATTTAAGGAGTAAATTTTCCAGTTCAAAGAATAAAGTTTTAACAAAAAATATATATTCTTCATTACTCAACTTGGAGCAGGTTTTACTGCTTGCAGACCTCCTGCAGAGGTGGTAGAAACATCAGTGTCTTTTTCTTCTCTCAATTTTGACCATGACGCTACTTTGAGAATTGGCTCTAACTAATCCGTAGTAATCCTTTGGTATATGAAAATAAATACATCCTTGAGTAAATGAAAATAAACCCAGCAGGAACAAAAATCAATTATCAAAAGAAAAACTGTAAGAGGGAAAGATGCCATTTGTCTTTTTATTAATTCCTAGCATTACGGTCCTGCTAAAAAAGAAAGAATACTGAAGTTTCTTGGAAGCTGTGCAATATTTCTTCTACTTAGTGTTTAATCCCTTCAGGAAACACAGCAAGAATAAAAGGAATGCAAACAAATTTTAAGAAGCTCTGTTACAGCAAGTTTTTCTTCTTCTAGCTCTGAGCACTTTGAGAATGACCCAAGGGAAGTTTTTAACATTTAAAAACTAAGTTCATTTTAAAAAGCTAATATTTATAAAAGAGTTTTAGGGAAAAAAAATAGTCCGTTTTGCAAAGAAATTTATATTCCTGTGATTTAAAACTTCTTTTAGGTTGCTTTAATTACAGATGCTGAAACAGATCTGACAACTAGTTTGAAAATGTTAAAATCTTCAAGTTCATTAATGAAGTGACTGCAATACTCCATAAAGCCACTTTCTAAAGACGTTTCAAGTTTTTGAGACATCAGTGAAGCCCTTCTAAAGTATTCAGTTTCACCTTTCATAAATAAAGTAAGAGGTTTTTTCTAAAAAGAATAACAAGGAATCCTAAGTTCTGTATATGGCATAGCAACAAAAGCCCTCAAGGTTAGATGCTAACTTTTAGGTACATTCTAAATAGAGCTAGAACTGACCACGTACTGGAACAGAGAAGTTTTATGTCTTAAGCAACTAGAACAGGTATCCCACTGTGTCACATATCCTACTCTTAAATCAGTTGCCCTGTAGCCAGTATTCATTGACCAAGTCCATCAATAAGGGGGTGAAAAACCTTTTATGTCAAAAGGTCAGCACAGTCTTCAGAAGGGCATTATTTCTGAGGATTTCTAAACACACAGGTTGTACTGATTTGATGATAAAACTATCTTAACGAATACATCCTCTGATTTCAATTGGTTGACAGTACTTACTGCTCTGTCAAACTGTGTGCATATGCCTGCACATAGGTATTTTCAGGATTTTTCTCAAAAAGCCTCTATTTCTTTTTGTTCAAGAGTTGTTAAAATTGATTTCTTTTTTCAGCAGTAATGTAATCTTACATTTGGCATTGCTGTTGTGATACTCAATTACACACAAGGTCAACCCATAAGGTCACTTACAGTACACAAAGGAGCAAGGTCTTTTCCCTAATCCTACTCTCTAATCTATTGTACGCCTATCAGAAAATTCCAGTGATCCTTTACAGCTCTGCCATGGCCCTAACAGTCTGTCACTCTACTTTGAATAGTAAGAAGATGTATCATAAGTTCTTCCTGGCATGGTAGGAGCTTGCAATGGGTTACTTTAATAGTACAAATGTATCCAACTGATGTTTGAGCTATCCCTCTTTCGAATTTAAGTTTGGTGTCCAAATATCTATATTCACATCAATTCTTAACAGGCAGCATTTAATTCCCAAACAAAACTACATGCAGCTTAAGACAGAAGATGCTCTATCACAATTCACAGTGCTATTCTGGACACAGCACATAAACTTGTCGTTAGATTGGTAACTAAATGAGCATTGGTAAGCTAAAGAGCATCAGTACTTGACATACTTCTGCTGATGTAACCATATCACAAAATATGGAAAAACATGGACTTCTTATCCAACATTTCCCTTTTTAAAAACACAATTCTCTAGAAAATGTATGTTCTCACAGCTGCTTTTCTCCAGGATCTCAAAGCAGCAATTATGTGTCTATATACAGCCAAACTACTTCAGAAACTAACAGCTGTTAAAAAGGAGTAACTGTAATACTCAGTGTATTGGTTTGGCACAAACCCGTTATATTTTGGGGCTGGTACCCCAAGCTGCAGAATTTTTGGTACCTCATCCAATTCACTTACATGCACTAAGAGTAGCTGCAGTCCCATTTTTGACCATAGGATAAACATATTCTGAAAACACAAAAAAGAGTGTAAACAAGGCCATTGGAAAGAAAGTCTGTTGAATTTAATTTCCCTTATTAAACTCTATTCCTTATCTTTGTGAAACTACAAATATGTAATCAGCAAGAAGGCAAAGAGACTCATTCTAGGCAGAGGTAACAGTATTTTGACTGAAATCTTGACTCAAAGGTGGTCTTAGTGAGCCAACATTTATTTCCAGTATGAACAAGAAGTATGACTACCATATAAATAACACACCCTCCCCTAGCTTTAACCTAGATATCACCAGTGCCAAAAGATACAGCAAGTTCTGATCCCCGGAGGATATATTACCTAATCTCCATATTGTTCTAACCCAAACTTTAACAGAACAAGGCTCTAATATGCATTATTCTATTCAAATCTTAGGTAAGTTTAATAAATTGAACAGCACCATAATTTTTTCCCTAAACAGAGGGATTTCTTTTCATGCTTGAAATCATGTATGTACTCTTGGTGAACGAAACATTAAAGAAAAAATAATGACTAAACTATTATAGAACCAAACTTTCCATTCTTAAAGTGTCTCAATTAACAGGGCTGAGTTTCAAAAGATCCGTAAAGTGATTTCCCAGTTAGGGCCCTTCATGCAAGTGCCACATGAATATTCAATGTATTTTGCTACTTCAAGATCAGGAGCCCTCCAAGGAAACTTCATACAAACTCTGCAGCTGAATAGCATAAAACCAAAACGAACAGCTTTGGCCACAACCATGTATGGTAGTTCCACCTTGGCAAAACACTTCAAACAAATTACTCCCTTTGTATTGGAGCTGTATAACTACTCGATGAATTTAAGACTGAACATTAGCAACCCTTTATTTTAAGCTTGCATTTTCTTGACCTCACGCTACCCATTAAGATTTTTTGGTAGTTTTTTGCAGATGAAATAGCTACAGGTAAATGAATCAACAATCTAGCTGGCTTAGTGCTCTGCACAGTGCAGAGGGACCACCCAGATTAATCTGTCTTTATCGGCAATATGCAATACAATTTCAATTTTTCCCAACATTAATATCAAACTAGATTTTTAAATCATCAGATCTATCAATAAAATTAAACATTTTAGACAAAAAGAGTTAGGTGACTGTTCCTCTCCTTACTGTAATCCCTTCCTCCAATTAAGATACCTCAGTACTGTAAGACACTGACTCCAACACAGCCCCACACAAGGCTGGCAGCCTTTCTGCTCCAAGCTGGAGTGCCACACAACCCCCACTTCTCAGGAACATAAGAAAGGCAAGATGCTGGGCAGCACAGATCAAAAGAGCTCAAGAAATTTAAAGTGATTAATAGCAATTCTTAATGAAGTCTCTAAGTACCAAATGATTTAACGAATATTCTGTACCACATTACTTATTAATAAAATTGATATTACGTAAGAGTAAGGAAAGCATGTTGTAAGCACACAGATATTATGCTCATTTGTTTGTTTTAATGCAAAAGCTACAACAGCTTTCAGAGTTCCCCTACCACTGGATGAGGAAATCTGAACTATAGTAACAGTACAGTGGAAAGAAATTGTAAACAATTTAATCGAGAAAATCTGATATAAAAATGAATGGTTATAAATTTCTGGACTAACTATATGAAATACATGTTAAGTGGTTTGGTTTTTTTTCATACAACAAACAAATGAGATTTTGGGACCAGTTTCCCTAAAAGGCAACAGGATTAACAAGCCAAATGGTACTTGCAAGGTCTTGAAATAAGTGTTGTTTATTCTCAATTATTGATGACCCAGGAGACCTATTCCGAGTCTTTAGTAACTAACAATTCAAACCTCCTAACACTTACTAAAACTGAAAGTATGACTTTGTCAATTTACATTGCTACCATAGCGCTCAGCATCTTCTTTATGCACCACTTTAATTTTTCAGAATAGGAACACAGAAACCCAGTGTCCTTTCTCTGCTGCTTTGAAGAGACAATTCTCTTTTTAGCCACTCAAGGAATGTGTTCTGCACTCTCTCATAATTTAATCACTGTCAGTCACAAGAGCCTATTGAGAAAAATAATCCAGTAATTTATTTTATCATCAGTGCATTCAGGCATGGTCAATTTACAAGCAACACAGTCACATGCATCAGCCACGAGAGATCCATTACAGAGGTGCTGGAAAGTTTGTGAACAAACAAATTGCTTTCCTCTGATTATCCATAGGCTAAATCTAGAAGTCTCACAGTCTTTCATCATCCTAGTCCCACAGGAAAAACAAAATAAAGTCTTCAAGCAATAGCGCTAGTATTTACCTCAAAACACGCTCACACAGAAGGCTAATCAAAATTTTAAATTTTAATATTAAATTACACTAATAATATCTCATTCAAATCAGGTGCTTATGGAAGAAAATGTCATTTTAATCCCATCATAGTAGCTCACAGGACATCTGACAGAAGCAGCTCTTTGTGCTGAGAGACCAAAAGCACAGCTGCCATCGAAAGTGCAGGAGCTGTAGAAGGAATGCTAAAAGGCTTGGGAGCTACCAGGCTGTAGGACAGTCAGGAGTTGCCAGATAGCAGTCAGATCAATACACCTGCATGCATTTAACAAGCCCTGCTCACAGAGCCAGGTTAATGAAGTCATGCAAGTAACATCTATGAGCTCTAAGAGATCCAGACATTGCCAATCCAAGAACTGTCACTATGCATTAGCAATTACAACAAGACAGAGGAGTTAGGCGTGAGTACACGCATTTTTTTAAATACTTGCACACAAATGTATACGTGCCACTCAGCGAAACCTGGACAGGCTTGAGAGCTGGGCAGAGGGAAACCCAATGAAGTTCAACAGAGACCAGCAAGGAATAACCCCGTGCACCAGTAAAAGTTAGGAGTTGACCTGCAGCAGGTCTGCAGACAAGAACCCAGGAATCCTGGTGGACAGCAAGCTGTCCATGAGCCAGCAGTGTGCCCTTGTGGCCAACAAGGCCAATGGTATCCTGGAATGCATTAGAAAGAGCATTGCCAGCAGGTGGAGGGAGGTGATCCTGCCCCTCTACTCATCCTTAATGAGGCTGCACCTGGAGTTCTGTGTCCAGTACTGAGCTTCCCAGTCCACAAAAAAAACAAGGAACTTCTGGGGAGAGTTAAAGTGAGGGCTATGAAGGTGATCAGGGGACAGAAGCATCTCTCTCAGAGCTGTGACTGTTTGGCCTAGAGACAACCAAAGTGATCTTATCAATGTGCACAAATATCTTAAGGACAGGGGTCAAGAAGATGGGGCCAGACTTTAGAGATGCCCAGTGATAGGAAAAGGGACACAAACTCAAACACAGAAAGTTTCATTGGAGTATGAGGAAAAACTTCTTTACTGTGAGGGTGACAGAGCACTGGAACAGGTTACCCAGAAAGGTTGTGGAGTCTCCTGATCTGGAGATATTCAAAACCTGTCTGTCCATGATCCTGTACAACCTGCTGTAGGTGAACCTGCTTTAGCAGGGGAGTTGGACTACGTGATCACCAGGGGTCCCTTTCAACGCCAGCCATTCTGTAATTCTGTATACTATAGTCTTATCTGCCATCCAGCCAAGGATTCTTCAGGAAATACCCTCCTATGTGTGACATCATTTAAATTTCTATTATAATAAAGATGGTCAGAAAATCATTCAGATGATCATAAATGCTGAAGACTTTTAAGAAACTTCAACTAGTAATTGCTGAAACTGAATATGTAAAAATTTTTTTAATCAGAGAAACTCATTGAATCCTGCCTTTTTGTGTGCCATATGCAGAACACTTGCACAATATCCAGCTTTACAGTTCACTCATTTCTTTCATTTTAGAAATAGGATATAATTAAAAATGTAGTGGTTAAAAAAGCCCAGATTTCCAGTGTTAACATTTTCAGTCAGGATATGCAGATAAACCGATAAATTATCTACAACTAAGTTTAAAAAGAGACCCAGCTAAAGAAGCATCGCTTCAAGCAATCAGCCATTAAGTTCCTTGGCAAGGTACAGAAGCCTCACCCACCCATCCTTTTGGCAGCAGTAGGATGCTACAGGGCAACCTATGTGGGAGACATGGCAGACATCACTGTACAGTCTGCCAAAGCCTCACACATTTATCTGGAGAAAAATTGTGGAAGTACTGCATATGCTGACAATTTGGAATGCTCTGATTTGCATTACGTTGTGTTTTGCAATTCACCTCACCAAGCCAGCATTGCAGTTCTCACAACATACAGAGATTACGTATTTCTTTAACTCTGACAGAAAAGATTTCCAGACAAATCATAGATAATTTCTTTTTTATTACAGCAAGATTTGCTTATAAGTCAGAGTATATTTAATTCTCCACACGGACACTCAATCATGTAATACAAGGCACTCCAGCTAATTAACAGAGCCAATGTATTCGGCAGTTACTAAAGCATTCCTTGTCTTGAAGTGAATTTTTGGCTGCCAGAAGCACTTTTGCTTCTGGCAAAATGCAACTGCTTTTACAATTGAAGTTAATAAGTAACTTCCATAAGAAACCCACAGTATAAAAGAGTTGCCTAAGAAAGCATATATATACATAAAAACTGGTGTGAAGAGCATCATGCCTATTCCCCTCATTTACAGGAATTTAATTTAGCCTCTAGAAATATTTTGTATCATGAAATATGACTTTTTCCAGTTAAATGAAAATTACAAATTTTGAGCTATTTCTTTATAAGCACAAAAATATTAGTATTGCAAAACTTCTGGTTACTTTCCTAGTAAGCTACAAATCACTATACCATTCAACTTGCAGGTGTCAAAACAGTAAAGCAATAGAGCAGTACTGCAACTACCCAAAAAACCAGAAGTAACTAACTCAAGCCAATACCTTTCAGGCTCCAAAGGTTACCATTGTTGAATTTTCCAGAGTACTCGGTGAGAAGCAATTTTTCATGTAGCGATCAGTATTAAAGTCTGATGAGCCCTCAAAAAAAGGCTGAGAACAAAAGCTGGAATTTATGACCCAATTAGGTCAGACACACCAGTGCCTCAATAAGCAAATACACCAAGCCTGCCAGGGTTAGAACCTCTAACTCAGCAATGTCACATTTGGGACTCATGCACTGAAAATGTAATTCTGCCACTTGTCAATTAATAGATGTAAATTCTAAACAAAACAAAGCAAGACAAAAGTCCACTCCAGCAATCTCATCCACAAAATTAGGCTATCAGGCTTCTCTTTAAAAAAAAGGCAGTTTGATCATCGGCTTGTTAACTGTTTAGCTTTGTGCCCCTGCTACCTTCCCAATCCACAAGCTGTTTTCTATCGGAAAGCACTGATGGTAATGTCCCTCACTATATACCCTTATACAGATATATAATACACCTATACAGATATATATCAGATATATAATACATCTATCTATAAACACCCAGAAACTGCCAGTTGTCACTTTCATAGAAGTCTTCAGTTTCAGAATTAAGTCTGAACTGTAATGTGTTTTTCAAATATTCTCTATGGACTTAAGCATAAGACAAATGTATTTATACAAATAAGACTTACAGAAGCTAACTAACTCGTACCCTTGAGCAACAGTGTGGTCCCAGACAGTTCACAACTACAGTAAATGCATCTTCTGGCAGCCTAGAAGAGGGTCCCCTTCCAAATTAATTATCAATATCAGGCTGTCACAATGGCAGACAGGGTAAATCACCACTCAGCCATAGAGACATCACAGGATAATCCTGAGGTAACAGTGAATCCATGTGGACATACTGCACTCAACAGTCCCACTCATCAACTACTGCTGATGCTTTCCTCTCTAGAAAAGGTCTGCAACTCCTGTATTCTCAGTAAACGAAAATCTTGGTGTGAAATCATGGGGCAATGAAGTTTACTGGCACTTTAACAGCAGTGCTGCTTTAGGATGGCACTAAACTATGAACAATTTAGTTTCCTACTGACAGTTAAACCAGGTCTGTGTCAATGTCCATTTAAAATGATGGCTATTTCTGAAAATTTCCATATAATTGAAAGAATACTTGCTATAAGGAAAAAAATGAAGTGACTAAATCTGTATTCGAGAGACATTCTCCTAATCTCCTTTCCAAAATTTGCATAGACATAATACAATGGTTTGCATCTGACAACACACAACAATGAGAGAGTTATTCCAGAGAAATAAAATTTTCAAGGAAAACTTGTTTCATCTGAGGACACACAGCACATTACTTTGCAATGACTGACTCGTCAATATCTCTAACCTGTGGCTGCCTTTGGAATATAATATAAATATATAATTAGTTCCAATTTGAAGCACAGTGTATTGGAGAAACTGAGAAATATCCTTCTACGGGACTACATGCATTAGAAGTTATACGAGATACATTTGATCATCTCAGAACTCATTGTCAGGGCAACTCCAAGACTGGCATCCAAGTAATATGACAGGTACAGTAAATATTAATGATAAATTCTCTTCAAATGGTTGTACTGTAAAATAAGTAGAAAACAGTCTAAAAGGTGAACATTTCATATCCCCAGAAATATTAGAAAGAAGCAAATTTGAGAAGTGAAATTTTTAGTAGTAAAAAGTTTTCTACTGCCACAACACAACCATCTTTATTCCAGTATAAGACTGGTTACTCTGCATTGACCTTTTTTTGAGAAACTGAAGACTTCCATGGTAGGTAAGATATTTATTTGATTTATAAATTATTTGTTGAAGGTTTTTTCCGGAATACTCTTTTCTACACAGTGGATTTACTGGTTTGGCTAGTTCCTCCAATTCTAACAGCAAACTAGAGTAGTATCATAGGTCAAGCACCACATTTCTCAAATTACCTTAGCTTTAAGTTTTGTACACATTATTGAAACACTAAAGCTTTTCAAAGTTCTTTCAACCCTTTATCCTATTTCTAACATCTTGATAAGCCAAAGAATTAAAAGGAAGCTTATTTTAAGAACAGCTATCAGAGGAGATTCATGATATCACTTATTATGAATGCATTTTCAAAAGCTAATCACAAAGACACTTTTAAGCATAACTGATGTTTAGTTATTGCCTATTCTGTTAAGAGGCACCAGTCACATGACTGAGTAACACCATTCATTTGAAAGTTTGGGGACAAGGCAGCACAAATTAAAGGCTTTCCAGGAGTACTGAGAAAACTAGCTTTTTCCAGTTAAATTCTTTTTTGCTGCAGCAACAGTACCAGCTCCAACTTCCATCCTTTCTTCCATAGTTTAGTGACAACTCCACCCTCACTGCTGTTACTGTGCTCCTGACTTCTCTCTGCCCAAATCACCAACTTTTAACAGCTTCCCAGGAACCTGACCATCTTCAACCAGAACAGAAACAGAGCTAAGGATACTGCAGGAATTAAGCTTTGCTCTAGCTTGCCTCTGGCTTTCGCAACAGAGAACTATTGCAACAACACACAGTTGTCTTACCCTCCCTCACCATCATAAATGACAGGACAGGGCAGGATGCAGAGGCAGAGGAGTGGGCTGCAGACCACACTCAGCATCAGCACCCTCAGCCATTCATACAGCCTTTGTGCCAAAGCAGACAAAACAGAGCCTCCACCCAGAGAATCTTATCCTTTGGTTTTAGACTGAGGTATTGCTGCCCTTATCAGCCCTGCCTACAGATAATTCAGCAACAAAAACTGTTAAGCAAAGCATATAACAAAGGCAAATTTTGTTTATACCTCCTCCTTCCAAAAACATTAAAACTATGACTTTGCCCTCAACATTAACTTTTGGTTATAAAACTCCAGCTGTTCAGCAAACTTCGGTATAATCATCCAATGAGCCCTCACAGGGCTTTAAACTAAGCATTTCAGTTAGACTTCATTATTTGGGGGGGTGAGGGTGGGTATAGAAGAAAAGCAGGCTGCTACTACTACTGAAACAAAACAAGAAGTTAGTTTTTTTTCCAGCTACTGCTAAATTCACTGTGAATTATTTCACTTGAACCTCCTGAAGCGCCTCAGGAGACATTCTTCTGCATTAAGCTTGCAATTATATACTATAAATTCTTCATCCTTTTACAGCTGTCCCTCTGCTTACAGCTATACTTAACTGAACTGTTGCCATCAACTACCTGCACTTTACAGAGACTCAGGGCATACATATATATTTTAAAAGCCATTGTAATAACATCTGCATTTCCCTTCAACACTCTTCTTGATATCTGCAATATCTACAATTTGCCAGTACTTCTCAGCCATAGGCTCATTCTTCAAGTGTTTAAAAACTGTACTCCACCATTCTCCACAATCTGTCTGCCATTAAGAGCTTTGCAGCTTAGCCAGAATTATGTCATAGGCATAAAGTATTTTCAGTAATAATTTCAAAGAGTTATTTTTGTGTATTATTATAGCGGTAAGAATTGTTACTTTCATTCAGGAATACCAAACAAGTGCATGATTGAATTGGTAGATAGGACAGCACCATTTTTAAAATTATGGTATCCATCTGGTTAAACCTAGCCCCGTTTGGTACCCCCCTGCCAAAAAATCATCTACCATGCTCTTTCATTAAATTTTTCATTGCAGTGCACATAGAGTGTGTCCATTCCTAACCAAGCTAATTTTTAACTAACTAAATGAACAGCAATTCCCTACCTGGAAGAAGGATGTTCCTTCTTCTTCTACTAGGTACCACCTCGTAAGGCTACAACTGCTCATTACAATTTAGGTTTAATATGTGACTCCCCAGCTGATATCTAAAATGAATTATTTCAGGTATGTTGTTTAAGGAGAAGCCACCTAAACAGCAAATGGAAGTAAACAAGAGATAGTATTTCTGTAGGATGCGTGAAGAAAGTTAAAGCAGCAGTCTGTTAATGCGGTAAGGAAAAGACAGAATGCAGAACTGGATACAGTGGCAGAAGCTTCCTAAATAAAGAACTGCTGCCAAAGTAATTATAAGAAGTAATCAATCAAACCTTTCTGTTTGTTTTCATGCTATACACACAGTAGAGACTTAGTCTGGGAAATCACAGTAACACTTTTCTGCTAATTAACACCAACTCATTGAATTATCTATATGATACAATTAAGGCAAATAGTAACAATTTTCATCATTTTCTTTCCTTGCCTATGGTTACAATCTCTTGTGAAATACCATGTCCTCAGAAATGAGATTCAGGATCCTTGACTCAAGATAGATACCTAGAGGTAAAGACCAATCTCAACAAGTCATGGTACTGCCTTTGGGAATCCACTTCTTGAATCTCTGTACCGAGAAATCTAGTCTTGTAAAATACCTTCAGGAAACAGCTTTGACATATTTGCAATGTTATGAACTCAATTTCAGATTCCATGATAGATTTTAAAAAAACCAACCCTCCTTTATCTTCATGACAAAGTCTCCTTCAATACCTTGATTCTAAAAAGATACAAAACACTTCACATGTGGCAGATACAGGGAAACTGTGGAAGACTGCAGTTATTTAAAGAGTCCTTTTATTGGCAGCACTTCAGTTTGCCCTTGAGGAAAAAGAAATAATTTGTTTTGTTAAACCAATTCCTTTGCATTACAAAGAGTAGCTTCTATATGCATGGTAACCAAAGTTCTCACTCTTTGTAACTTCAGCTTTCCTTGTTCCAGACTTAAAAAGCTACATCTGAGATCAAACCACAGACCAACAGATATAATAAAAGTAAGCTAAGAGCACCAACAATTTGTGTCAGGCATTTCACACAACCAAATAAGTAGACAGGAAATTTACATGCCATAAAAACAGACCTCAACATATATAGCTTACATGAGGTTAAAAAAACGTCAGTAGATAAGCTTCCATTTGTTGTTAACATACTAACTTTAGATCTCCTTAGTGTTAGAAGAAACTGGCTGGCTTTAAAAAAATATTTCCAGAAAAAATCCCATCTTAACGAACATCCGAATATGTAACTTAACTGCTGCATAAAAGCAGTTTACAATCCAAAAATCAGTCAAAATACTCCTTATACATTTCTCTCCCATCCACTAAAAACACTAATTTCAATATTAAAGGTAATATCCTAGATTTTAATATGTAAGCTTTACACATTTAAAACAAGTTTTAAATGCAATAAAAGTTGCTTGAAGGCATAAGTTGGAAAGACATATGAAATTCCATGATTTGCTATTCTCCATATTCATTCCACAGAATGATGATAAAAGGGATTTGTAGATGGAATATTCCCATAAAATTTCAGAACTGTATTCTATTCAAATGGCTTGGAAGAACAAGAAGTTAACATAACAAACTGCATTAACATAACACTTTAGCTACCTTATTAAGCATGCTTATGTAATCACTTTGAGTATCTGAAAGAAACAAGCACTAAAAGTACTAAATTCTTCTTGAAAATCAAAGGATAGTTGCACATCCAGCCTTCTCCTCAGAATCTTTCCCATACAAGGATATCTACTCTTCCTCATTTAACTCCCTTCACAATTCAGTTTTATTTATTTAAAAAATGTAAGTTATTTCAGCAGCATGGTCATCACTCGCACAGAAAATCTTCACAGCAAACATAACTACGCTCAGCTGTTTTTTCCCCATTCTTGTGTAAATAGGGAAGCCACTGCCACCTCAAATGGCACAATTAGCAATACAGGTCTGAGTGCTGTTGGAGGATTAAAGTTTACAACATTATGTCTGGTCCCAACAGAACTTTAAAAGATATTTACCCTTTAACTTTTCATTTGATAACCAACAAAAGACTGTGTCCACAATTTCTGGAATGCCTGCGTGGGCAATGCCATTTGTAATTCTGGGGATTGGTGCACTCAAACAATGGTTTATTGGAGATCTTTCAGATACAATTAGATTGCAGACCATTGGCTCCATCACAACAAGCCTGGACTCTCCTCAAACTTACACAGGATATTTATTCACGGGATATTTAACTAGGATGCAGAGGGAGTTACCAGAAGCATGACCATAATCTTGCCTTCTCCATCTATCCCCTACCCTCTCTTTCCCCAGTGCACTTGGGAAGGAAAAAGAGCCAAGGAGACCAAACAGTACCCATCCCCACAGAGCCTTCTGCCCTGCTGCAGAGACTGGGATTTATAATCAAAACTGTCTGGGACACAGACTGTTGCTAGTGTTGCCTGCAATGCTGGCAGGCTGTTAAAGTTACAAAGAGAAAAATGTGCCAAAATATGTACTCTTGCTTGCCAAGCATATAATCCTGATGCATACTTCCTGATAGGAAAAGGATTTAATAAATATGAGACAATTTCCTTTTCCCTCTGCTTAGAAATGATCTTCTTTCCCACATGCTTAAGGCCAGAGAAAAAGAAACAGCACGCCTTTCACATTTAAAAGAAGCTCAGTTAATTCTCTGACTGGAATACTCAGGTTCATTTGATCAAGCATATTCTGTATTTTCATAGCAACTCAGATGACAATCACCAGGACAAGTTTTGGAATCTAAGAGAGTCTCTGCCTCGTGTTACTCATGAAACACTTCAAAACGTGTTGGAGGGCTGGATTTGTTGGTGGACATGGTGCCAGTTGTTGCTGTGCTCACTCCACAGCGTGCTATACTAGTAGCTTCTCTCCTGGGTGGAAACAGCAAGGGAACACCTGTGAAGGATTAGGGGTTTTACACTTGAATCATGGCATGCCCTTGGTTAAAATGAGGAGTAGGGAAGTTTGCTACAAACTTTCCAGTCAGAAAGTTTAATTAGAAACCTGGATATATATGCTGAGGGATAGTTTCTGTTGCTTAAAAAGGCCGAAGTAGTAGAAAAGCAAATTTGTGGATCAGGGAACCAAGTAACTGACAACAGTACAGGGCTGAGACTCTCAAGCTTAGTTCATTACTGTAGCATGGCAGTGTTCAGTAATTTATTTAGTCTATTACTATGAGTGATACTTGTAAAGTACTACACAAACCAAGGCTAGAATTTCAAAAGACTCCTCATTAAAGAAAAACTAAAGGATAGCTAACAACACACTCAATAGACCTGTTGCAAAAACAATGTGAAGGAGATACTGATAACTGCAGTAAAACACTGTGTCAAAAATAATCTTAACACACTTAAGAAAACTCTTACTCATAATAAGGATTTCAAAGAAGAAACAGTTGTCATTTAGGTCTAACAGAGTTGAGTTTCCAAGTACTGAAAGATACCCAGTAAATTACTTAAGTGTTACTAAAGTAACAATCACAACTCTATTTTCCCTAACTTGCAACATCCTTCTGCGAGTTAACATCTTTTCCTCTTTGCAAAAAAGGAGGAAATAAGACCTTTCACTCATAACAAGCTGTCAGAGACTTCAATTGCTAAATTATATTCAGCAGTGTGAACATAAAAACTTAGAGAGGATATAGGAAAACGGCTGACATGGTGTTTGGAACAGAAGTTGCAAGCAAGATGAGTGCCTGCCTCCCAAGTAACAACTAGTAAGACAGGAGCAATACAGCCCCAGGCTGCACCAGGGGAGGTTTAGATTGGATAGAAGGGATAATCTCTTCACTGAAAGGATGGCCAGGCACTGAAACAGGCTGCCCAGGGACATGGCTGTCACCATCTCTGGAAGTATTTAAAAGACTTGGAGATGTGGTGCTTGAGAACATGGTTTAGTGGTGGATTTGGCAGTTTTAACCTAACAGTTGGATTTTAAAATCTGAAAGGTCTTTTCCAACTCGAACCAATATATGATCCAATGAACAACAGAGCTTATATAGCACCAAAACTTTGCCTGACAGCAAAAGGCAGTCTACAAACACTCACTTTTACCAGAAGTATTAAGCATTCTTAAAAGTAAAAAGCAGGCAAAAGGGCTAAAGATTTCAGAAAACCAGCTATTAACCTAATCAAACTGAGAACAAGAAATATCAATTATCACCACGTGTGTTAGGAACAGGTTGGAAAAGATTATTTTGAACTCCAACAAGAATGCTGTTTGAAACATTACAGTTGTTGGCCTGGTTTCCCACAGAAAGAAGATCTATGCAATCAAACTGCCTGTTCATCTGTTTGTTATTCTTCTTTAGTAATGTTTAAGTTCAATGGTCAATTTGAACCAAATTTAGCAATGGTCCAGAGGTCTCAATAATACTTAATTTATACAGGACATGCAAAGCCAGTTTGGTAGGAAAGAAATCCCAATTAGTGAAGAGTGTCTAGTATAAAACCATAAGTAAACCTATTTTATTTGCCTTACTAGCTTTACTGTCACCACCTACCAGCCACACAAAATAAATACTTATCTAGTGATAATTTGGATGGTTCGGCATCAAGTATACTCAGGGAATAATATAAGAAAACAAGGAAAAGAGGTACTGACAGAACAAACATTTATAGGTGACAGGGAAAAAAAGCTAATATTTTGCTATAAAGGAGAGCATGAAAAAGTCATGGAAGACTATGCCTCATAAGTTCTTCCACTGCAACTCAGTTTTTAATATTGAAAGATCTGATACTTTCAGGTAAACCTGAAATGAATGCTGAGGAGGGTTACAAGCAGCTCAACAACATATTTGTTATCACTAGCTTTGAGAGGCTAGTATTCCAGTATTCACAGAATTATTTGGGTTGGAAGGGACATAACAGCTAGTTTCAAACCTCTGCCATGGGCAGGGATACCTCCCACTAGACCAGGTCACCCTGGGCCCCATACAATCTGGCCTTGAACACTTCTAGGGATGGGACATGCACAACATCCTTGTGGCAACAGCCACAAGTTCCAGTGCCTCATCATACTTACAGTAAAGAACTTCTTCCTAACATCTAAGCTACACCTATCCTCTTTCAATTTAAAGCCATTATTCCCATATTACTACTTCTAGCTATTACTGAATATTGCATAGTGGAGCATAAGAGCATGAAAAGAGGAAAAATGAGAAAGAACATGAGTGGAACAATATTTCAAATACATGAAAAAATTATTATTACTGCTTGTCTCTTTTACCACAGTATTGTTGTTATTAAAAATCTTTTGAAATAAGTTAGCAGAAGAAAATCTGGCAATGTAAGACAATTTCAGTGGATATTAGATAGATGGGATCTCTAAATCTAGCTTATTCATCTTGCAGGACTTATGAGTTTGCATTCTGGGTCTTCCATCTCCTCCCCATCCACCACCATTACACGTTCAGGAAGCAAACTAATTTGTGCTTTTAACCCAAAGAATCTGCAACTCAAACATGTCAATAGTTAGCTGAACATAAAAGCGGAGATAGAGCTGCAAAGCTGTGCCTGCTGCAGGTGTATGAACTAATAATGCAATGAAGATGAGGTAGATTGAAAAAACCCAACTCTGTCTCCTGAATTGCTAGTTTGACAATTTTGGACAAATATTCATGCTGGTTTTGCAAGTATTCAAACTGAGTCTGCTTACACTGGTTATGTACCCTAACACAAAACTTCGGAGAGTCACCCTGAAATTCTGGCAACAACAATTCCTCAGATTACAAATAACTCATAACATCATTTCTGTAGTCCTCTGTCACAAAGAGAATTTG
Organism: Ploceus nigricollis; assembly: GCA_013399945.1. NCBI lineage: Eukaryota > Metazoa > Chordata > Aves > Passeriformes > Ploceidae > Ploceus > Ploceus nigricollis. Next base: position 727,635 of record VXBC01001865.1, on the reverse strand, counting down.
TGGCAGTCTATTGGGCATAGTGACCTCTTAAGCCTGGAAGCAAAGAACACATCAGTTCTGCATGGAAACAGAAGTATCATGTCCTAAATCAAAAGATAACCTTAACTCACAGCTGGGTAGTCCGTCTATTTCCAGTCTGTGTACTAATGGACAGTTTCAAAATGCAATGAGGCTTAGACAGAAATACCTTCAGATATAAACAATATATAAAGCACTTTGGTGTCACCCAGGGAACTGACTGTGCCAAATTCCATATATATTCTTTTGAAGAACATACCAAGTTCAGTAGGCTATGTTAGAAGTATCTAACACAAAATACATCAGACAAGTTCACTTGCCGTCTCTGCAGAACTTAAGCTGCTTAATTCTCTTAACGTGGTAGAAAATAAAAATATAAATCAAGTTACGATATTTTTCAGACTCTGTGGGGAAGAGAAAAAAGTCAAGAGTCTTTGACATCTTATTACAAGAATTTGCCAGATCTGACCTAGAACTCTCAATGGCATCTCAAACTCTTCTGAAAGGTCAGGAGATACCTCACACTTAACAACACTCTGGTCTCCTGAGCTTATGTAACCTACAGAGCAAACATAGATAATACAGTCACAAGACCACCAAAAAGAAAATAATTATAAAACATTCAGAAATTTCTTAATGCATCCATCTCTACATTTTAAGGATAAAAGAATCATAATTTTCATCACACTAAATTCCTCTCAAAAAGTTATTTTCCATATGCCTATCTACTGCTTTATTTCAGTATCCTCCCTTGTTTGAACCACTAGTAATGATTCTAGAAAATCACTGTAACTAACCATTTTGATGCAAGAACTTATTTAACTGAGAGATCAGTTTAAAAATATGGTATTACTGTAGGCAATGATGGTATCATAACCAGAAAAATTAATTCCTCTAATTAAATACTGAATAAGAAAAACAGAAGTATTAAGTCAACACCAACAACGATTGAAGATGTTTTAGAAATATTTTAGCTTTATAGACCAAGTTAAATATTTAAGTCAAAATGTCCTGATATTAAGAGGAAATAAAAACCATTTATGGGAAATAAATCAATATTTTACTGATCACACATTGCTACGCTGCCTCAAACATCTTGCGAGCACAAACCTGCAGCAATGCTGCTTCACTTCAGACTGCAAGTCTGATTACTTCTCACTTTCTCTACTTTATGCTATTCAGTAACTAGCTCCCAGTCAGACCTTTAAGTATCACCACTTGCACTACGAAGCTCAAAAAGCAGCCACAAAGCCCCACCAGCTGTGAGAGAAAAAGACTACAGGCATTAACCCATTAGGCAAAATAAGTACAGCTTATCCTACCAGGGTACAAAAGGCTGCAGAACATAAAACATAGGTGACCCAAGGGAAAAGAAGGCTATTTTAGATTCCTCCTTTTCTTGTAGTTCTCACACCAAAAGTTAAGCCCTCTTTAGTAATCAGAAATGGAAAGTTAGTAGAAGTCAAAGCCCAGGATCTCTCTAACTACGTACTCTACAAGCAGTGACTTTTCCCTTGTTATCACTTCTCCCTGTGTAACAGCAAGCTAAGAGTTCGACGAGCTTGATCTTTCTGTTCAGGTCTTCAAAACTTCCACGCTAAAATTTACAAGTGTGTTTTGAAGAAGAGCAGCAATACAACAAAGCGTAAAAATAATTCCAAACAGGAACTACAAACAAATCAGTGGAAAAAACTTGAAAACTGAACACAATAGTACATTTGCTTGGCTGAAAAGCACTGAATTACTGGTAAAACCCTTGCAGACTGCTCAAGCCCTTTGCAGAATTACCAATCTTCAGGGTATCAGCAAAGACAGTTCTGTCATGTGAACTGATGTGTACTATTGATAAGTAAGGGCAGCCTACGGCAGCACTTTTCAAGTACAAGGACAGGTCAGAAAACTGAAAGGTTTCTCATGCAAAGGAAGATACACCTTAATAGCCAACCAGGCATCTCCTTTAGTTTAGGGGGTTGAAAGGAGCAACAGCTGTTTTCAGAAGAAAAAGTCAGAAGGGCTGGCTGAATGTGAGAGCATTTTAAGCTTAGCTTGATTCTACATAAGAATCTTTATGTTACAACCATGTTGATGTAAGGCCTGCATTAGATTATCTCATTGTAGCAATAGTTATGTTGCCTATTTTTAATGAAAGTATTCTGAGGTGGCTCCTTCAATTCCAGCTAAAGCCCTGGATGTGATCACTTTCACATAAAGCAACAAGAAGCCTTCCATGCTAAAATAGTGTTGTATTTTAAAAATACAGCTGTGGATCAAGTAACATTTTACTACTCACATCAGAGACAAAAAGTTTTGCATAACTTCACAGCATGTAACCATCAGACCACTCTCAACTCACTACAAATGTTTCTTTAGTGACGACTAGCAGAGCAAAAGCCATCTTCAATTCTTCAGCAGCACAGAACTTTGAAAACAGCAGCAGTGTTTACTTTAATTCAAGGGGAAACCAAAAAAGAACAGAAGAAAATCAAGTGGGGAGAAGAGGTTACAAAGGGCTTGTTTGGAGCTGAAAGGATGAAGGGGAGAAAATACAGTGAACCACACCTTTAGAGCATAAACTGGAGGAGAGGGGAAAAAAACATGCAACAGTACATCTACTGCTGAAAATGAAAACCCAACTTCTGTTGCTTAACACAACCTCCATACAGACTAGAGATACTCAGCCTCCCAAGTGCATTCTTCTTTTTAAAGGTTCCACAATAGGAGCAAATAGTTCAAAAGCATGATCCACGGACACAGAGCTGCCCACTGACATCACTCCTTCAATCAGCTCAAAATTAGTATTGAAGAAGAAAGAACTACTATCTAGTTAGTGACCGAATTTGCTGCTCAAATGTTTGCACATATAAGATAGCCATGATCAAAGGTACAAAAGCCACACTCAAAGCGCTTCAAACCAGACAAAGAAATAATGAATCATAGTCAGAAACATCCCAAGTATCCCCAATTCCAATTCACTCCTACACAGTGGTATGTTTCCCTCCGTGCTACCATAATTTACATATGATTTCAGGCTAATAATGCTCTGCAAACATATGCTTAAAAAAATTTCTGTAATTTTACTTTATGTTACTGAAAAATGGAAATAATTGTAACTTTAGGCTTGCAAAAAATCTAATGGCAGAATTGTCTTTTATAAAAAAGTGCTAATATCCTAGTAATAACAAACAACTAGGAAAATGGTACAGGTGGAATTCCCATTATAGCAAAATCTTGCTGTTCTAATAAGAGTATTTAAAATCCATGAAGCATTGCTTTGACAGATGACAAATTTGCTATTCTATGATTTTGTCTCTCTTTAGTTTTATTGAAGACATACACTGCAAAACTTTCCAACTTTGTTTCTGGATTAAAATCAAGCTAACTGTTCTGTCATGAAAGAGAGTTACTTGAGCCTTTGCAACACCCAAAAACCTCAGTAAGAGAATTTCCACACAGCTTTTCAAGTACCAGTTAGGTACCTGAACTAATACTTTACCTAAAATAATATTATACCTGGAGCATCTGGGAAAGTAGTTTTTAAGAGTAAAACAGCAAGATGGACATTGTCAGATTTCAGTGGATGTGGTCAACAAAATAGTAGCCATGTCCCCACCAAGCAGCAAGAAGGAAACACAAGCCTTCCTATGCACTGTGGGTTTTTGGAACATGCATATTCCAGATTACAGTCAGGTTGAAAATCCTCTCAATTAAGTGACCCAGAAAAAGAATGATTTCAAGTGGAGTCCTGAACAACAACAAGATTTTGAACAAATTAAACAGGAGACTGTTCATGCAGTAGCCCTTGGGTCAGCCAGGAAAGGACAAGATGTGAAAAATGTGCTTTGCACTGCAGCCAGGGAGACAGGTCCTTCCTGAAGCCTCTGGCAAAAAGCACCCAGGATAAGCCCGTGATTTCTGCAGTCAGGGATGCAAAAGATCCCAGGCCTGTTACACCCCAACTGAGATACCAGCAGCTTATGGAGGAGTTTGAGGTGTCTCAGAAGTGACTGGCACTGAAGCACAGCTTCTCCTGGCACCCCAAGTGCCAATACTGGGCTGGATGTTCAAAGGGGAAGTCCCAGCCACACATCACGTCACTGACACTATGTGGAGTAGGCAAGTTGTGTTGACCACACAGCAAGCTCAAATAGGAAACCCCAATCATCCAGGGACCTTGGAAGTCAGCAAGAACTGGCATGAAGGCAAAAATTTCAGACTACCATCATCAAAGGAGAAGGTACCACATGCTGGAGAAGCCCTATCACATAATCAACCACCAGAAAATGAAAAGCAACACACTCTCTTTACTGACAGCTCCTGCTACACATTGAAAATGGAAAGCTGCCATAGGAAATCCAACACAACAAGCTGTAGGAGCTATTGAGGGATAAGGTGGATCAGGCCAGAGAGCAGAGCTGAAAGCCATCCAGCAGGCTTTAGATATTGCTGAAAGAGAAATGGCCAGTGCTTTACCTCTACACTGACTCATGGATGGCAGCAAATGATGGAAAAAGGTCAACTGGCAGCACAGAGGGAAACCCATCTGGGCGGCTGAAATGTGGCAAGACATCACTGCCTAGGTGAAGAAGTTGGCCATAAAAGTTATGTCACGTAGATGCACACGTACCCAAGAGCTCGGCTACCAAAGAACACTACAACAACTACAACAATGGACAAGTAGATCAAGCTGCCAAGATTAAAGTGTCTCAGGTGGGTATGGACTGGCAACAAAAAGGTGAATAATTTCTGACTCCATGGGCCCATCATGCCTCACATCATTAGGGAAGCAATGTAACACGCAGATGGGCTTGTGATTGAGGGGTGGACTTAACCATGGACACTATGTCCCAAGTTATCCATAACTGTGAAACATGGGCTGTGATTAAGCAGGCCAAGCAGGTAAGGCCTCTGTGGTGGTGGTGGACTATGGCTAAAATACAAATATGGGGAGGCCCTGCATATCAACTACATCACACTGCTGAAAACCCACCAAGGCAAGTGCTACATGCTTACAATGGTGGAAACAACCCCTGGATGGCTGGATACATACCCTGTGCCTGATGCTACTGCCCAGAACACCATCTTGGGCCTTGTCCTGTGGCAACATGGCACCCCGAGAGAACTGAGCTGGACAACAGGACTCATTTCAAAACTAGTCTGACAGACACCTTGGCCAGAGCGCACAGGACTGAGTGGGTGTACCCTATTCCAAATCATGTGCCAGCCTCTGGGAAAACTGAACAGAACAATGGACTGCTAGAAACCACATGGAAAGCAGCGGGTGATGGGGCCTTCGAACACTGGAATCTACACTTAGCAAAGGCTGCCTGGTTTAGTTAACTCCAGAGGCTCCAGCAATCAAGTTGGTCCTGCCCAATCGAAACCTCTACCTACCGTAGAAGGGGATGAAGTCTCTGTGGTGCATTTGAAGAATATCAGTTTGGATTGGTCCTGCCTAAAGCAAAGGCAAACCTGTCTGTGTGACTGTGTTTGTTCGAGCAGTTGGTGGATAATGCAGAGGGACGGGGAAACACAATGTGTACCTCAAAGGGATTTGATTTTTGGGTGAGAACAGTCTGTAATGTTGACTTTTATAACACTGGCTGCTGAATGGCACTGCCACTCTATGCCATAACTACCATGGGCAATGAATATTGTCTGCCTCAGATACATGAGCCTCTGGATGTAGCTCACAACCACCCAGCAGCACACCAGCCCTCCTGCCCTGGAAGACATCTAGATTGTACAGAGCCCAAAGTCACGGACCAAATTAACTCAATGGACATCTTGGAGAGACCGCCATTGACTGTTGAAATTACACCTATGCTTGTGTGTATATATATGTACATATATAGCTGGTAGGTGTAGGATTTGTGCTTGACATGAATGGAATAGACTAAGGGGAGGATAATGTTCTGGTTCAAGCAAGAACAGGGTTAATTTTTACAGTAGCCAAGAGGGGGCCTCACCAGGAGACAAAGATTATTCTATATCACCTCACATCATTTTCTGGAGACAGGGGAAGGAGTCCCTTCTGCATCGTGTAGCGTGGCAGTGCAGTCAGGTAGTCACCAGGCCCTGCGTGGGGAGCACTCACATGTGACTCGTTCACCTCCCTCATACACTGTTATTAATACTCTTGCTCTTACAGCTCCTTTTCTTGTTTCATTGCTATTTCCAGTAAATTGCTCTTATCTCAACTCACAATCTCTACCT
>VXBC01001865.1:684784-712651 GCA_013399945.1 Ploceus nigricollis | reverse complement strand
AATCTCCGCGGGCAGCGCTTCGCCCCCGCCCGCTCTTCCTGGGCCGTTTCCAGCGGTCGCTGCCCGTCGGGAGTGCGGTTTTAGCCTGGGGCCGGGACGGGCTTCGCGGGGCGTCGTCGCAGCGTGGGCATAGCACCGGAGAGGCACTGTCCGGCAGCGCCGCTGGCGAGCCATGGCCCCGGGCGAGTCCGGGCAGGACGCCGGCCGTGCGCGCGGTGCGGTACCGCTGTCCCGCGGTGTCTCCAAGCGGAATGAGCTCCTGCGGCACCGTGGGCTGCGCGGGCGCGGAGGGGAGGCGGTGACCCCTCCCCGCTCTCCGCAGCCCTCTGCAGGTGCCGCCTGCAGCCGGGCCCCCGCGCGCGGTTGGAACGGACACACCACCGGGAGCCCGGCGGGATCCCTGCGGTGGCGGGGCCGGAGCGACCCTCCCGTGCGGGGAAGTGGAGGGTCGGGACTGCCGCGGGCTGCGGACAGGATCAGCACTCGTGGGGATCTGGTCGAGAAGAGGCAGCCAGGGGCTTCAGTGTCCGGCTGAGGGACAACGGGAGTGAGGTGAAATGAGAGCGCCAGGCAGGGTGTAAGGAAAAAGTTACTCATGCTGCGGACAGCTGGGCCGTGGGAGTGGGTTCCTCAGGGATTTCCACTCCCAAGCAGATGCAGTCCTGAGCAACCTGGACTGACCACGCAGCTGGCCTTGGTGTTGAGCTGGAGGTTAAGTGAGAGGCCTCCTTACAACCTGCATTTTCTAATGCGCGTTGACTTTCACTTGCCTAAGGTGTTTGGATGTGTGTATGGATTCTGACTGCTAAAAGGCCTGGATATGGAAAACTCATGGCAACTGCTGTGCTGCACAGGCTGCAGGCCCTGGGAGTGCTATGGAAACAGAAAATTATTTACATTGTGTGCAGTCATACTGATTTTGCAAAATCCAGCACATAATATATGTTGCCTGTAGAAGTTCATCCCTTTCATGCATTATAACCTAAAGTTAACCACAAACTTCTTGCCTAACCTTCACGCGTACCAGGCCGTGACTTTTTTGTAGTGTGCGGAATAGATTTTTCTACTTTGAAGCAGAGCTGTGTAGTAAAATGAGGCATCGTATATGTAATCCCTGTGTAATTTCTAGGAAAATTAGACGTCAGGGAACATGATCATGACTGAGGTTGCTGACTGTTCTTTACAGAATTCTGAAAAAATTGTAAGATACCAAGTTTTCTTTCTCAAAAATCTCTGTGTGATGTCATGTAACACATAGCTTTAATCTGATTTTTTGTGAAGAGGTTGAGGGATGTGTTTTCACAATGCCAATCTTAAGATGCTGGGGTTTCATTTAGGGTAGCCTGCTAGTGAAAATTAAGTCAACAGGCAATACACCATATATTCTACATATTTCATAATGTGCAATGTCAAGAAATCAAGTCCTATTTGACACCGATTAATATTTTTTCTTAAATCTTAGTGCTTTAGAAGTAAAAGCAACCATGCAGCTCATAGGAGTGCTCTTAAAGGAAGTTAATGTAAGCAGAGAGAAGCAATGAGTTGGCAATGAATAGAGAGCAGGCACTATTAGGTATCTGTGCTTAATTCCACATGTTCATTCTGTATCCACTGAAAGAGGTTAGGGACCAGTTATTAAAGAAGGAATTCTAATGCATATGCACAAGCAGTTTTAATTTGTTCCAGCTATATTGCTTGATGTTGTAGTCTTCATGTTTTATGTATTACACTGCATAATTTAAATAAAGCTGATGAATTATTTTTAGTATCTCTTGCTCCACATTCAAAAACAGCATTAAAAAAGCCTTTTGACTCTTTCAAAGAGGAGATGGAGTATCATTTTTCTTTTTCAGGAAAACTAGTCACTGCATTTTTTAATTTGATACAGCAGATGCTACAATTACCACAGCACTACTGGGTTAGGGTTTTACCTCTAAATGCTTTCTATATGCAGAACAGACTCTAAAACTCTGATCTTTTCTGGTTCATTCCGCAGATGCTCTAATATCACTAAGCATGAAGAATGATAGTAGAATATGTGCCAGTTTCTCAAGAAAATAATACAGCAGCTTCCCATGCATGCCTAAAACCAGTAACTACTGCTGTAAAAGACATAACTTATGGGTGCAACAGGAGACACTTGGTCTCTGCTGCTTTCAGAGGCTTCGTAAGTTTGCACCATCCCAGCTGCTGTCTGTCATTGCCAGTACTTGTGTGCCTGCCAGTCTTCAATACCATTGGCCTGAGCAAATGTAATTGACACAGTACTAAAACCAACTGCCCTTGCAACAATCTTGTCTTCATTAAGGTTTCCAATGTTACTAAAGCTTGGTGGAAATGGTGGCAATGAACTTCCCCTAGATTAGAAAATTCAGGAAGACTTCAAAGGAACTGCTGCTTTTTTCCTCTTTCCTCAGCATGACTTGGACACTTCTGCTCAGAATCCCAGTTAGAGGTACCTCCCAGAGCTTTATTTACATTCATATTTCTTCTCACATTGGTTTTAGTCCATTTGTTTCTGGAGAAATCTGCTGCCTTATTACAAACTTTGCTTGTCTGATCTACAGTTTTGGAAGAGTAAATAGCCTGGCAGTTTCATTAAATTAAAAATAGATGTTGCTTTTCTTTAAACAACATAAAATGTAATACATTTTTTGGTGTGTGCACTTTTCCTGAATTTTTATTGTGGGACAAACACATCCTAAAGAGGAGAAGGATGTAGAGAATTTCTTAAGCAGAGTAATGGAACATCTGGGTGGCCAAATAAAGTCTGTGTCATTCTGTATGCAGCAAGTCAGGTGGTGATTTTCATAGTCCTCTGATTTTGACAGGATGAGTGAAGTTCAACACAGTGTCTGATCCAACTCCCTGGTCAAGCAGAGTCATCTTAGAGCACATTGCCCAGGATATTTCTTGAATATCCATTGAAGGAGATTCCACAACCACCCTCACAGTAAATCAGTTTTTCCTCATATTCAAGTGGAACACACAACATTTTTGGGACACGTACTCTGCTGTACTAGCACTAGAGAAAAGCCGTTAGTGTAGTTTCAAATATTTTTCTCGATCTCCTTTCCACTTCTCAGAGTTTATATCTAAATTTTGTGTAGGTGCCACAGTAATAAGAACTGTTACCAATCTGTTGTTGCACTCAATATGCAAAATTTCTTTAAAGTGCTGATACAACCTACACGCTGTTTAAGAGATAGAAAGGCTGCAGCGTAGGAGCTGCTGCCTGTGGACTATAAATCTGTAGTCAAAATGGCTGTTTGCACAACTCTTGAGCCAATTTGCTTCTTGGCTTTACCTAAATGACACTTTTATAATATTCATTCTGTAGTCTCCACATTAATCTGTTGGCACAACCATGAACAGTGTCTGTTACAAAAGAAAATAAGGGGAAAATATCCATTTCTAATTATAAACTGTGTGATGTTAACAGAAAAAAACAAGACATAAGGAAAAATACTTATGCTGCCTTCTTGTATGTAAAGATGTCTCATTTTCAGAGATTTTGAAGAAAAAATTAATGAGAAAAAGATCCCAGAAATGGCTGGAGGAAACACAAGAAAACTGCCTAATCTATTCCTGGTAAAATAATATAACTGCTTTAGTTACACTTAGTTATATTTAGTGACTAACTTTAGTTACTCAGCAACATCATTGTGGTTTCTAAGTAGATTCCTGAGTGGTTCCTAAGATGAGTAGATTCCTGAGTGGTCTGGAAGCTGGTCCTGAAAATCGTCTCTCCTTCTTCCATAAAGTTTTCTTATAGATGGGAACAAGCTTCTAGGAGGCTGCTTTCTGGAAAGGAAATGTACTTTTTTGCCCAGAGGTTAGTTTGCTGACAAGTCTGCTGGCATTCAGCAAGGTTTCAAGGCATTGGATTAATGGCTGAAAATATCTTCCATAATGAATAGAAAGTATGCTACAGCATAAAAATGCACTGTAGGAGAAGATAATTTTACCTGCAATTTTACTGTGATAAAAATGCATAATTGATGAAGACACTTACCATGGACAGTATTTTCAACCTGTTGGCACAGGAGACTTCATGTGCCCAGTAATATAATTTGTATGCAGCATCTGGAGCTCAAAGTTACACAATTTATGCACATGAATGATGTGAAAGGTACCCTTTGGCATCACAGGAGTGGATGCTGCCACTACATTTGATTGCTGGTCAAGGAATACCCCTTCCAACCAGGTACTTTTTTAATGTGTGATTCTGCTTTGTGCTTCTAGCAGTAGAACAGTACAGCAGATTCTCTCTGGCCCCAGATTTGACACATAAGATACAGCCCAAAACAAGAGACAAGTTATATTGCTGCAGTGTGAAGGCATGAGTTTTCTCCACCCCAGCTGTGGTGTTGACAGGGAGGACAAATGCAGCAATCCCACTCTGACAGCTCTTGTATGGTAATTATAAGCTGATAAATGTAATTGTGGGGGTTTGGAATTAGTAAGATTCTGATCTTGCAGACACTGCTGGTTAAAGGACTCACTCCTATGACTGCATCTTCTGAATTGCTAAGATTCTTCTTAGTTACTGCTTTAGTGGCTTAAGGGTTGGCCTCAAGTTAGGACATGTCTCTGTAGATGTGCATTGTTGGATCATTGAAGAAAAGAAGCCTGTATTTATCTCTGAAGAAAAGGCACACCTTAAGGGCCTTTGCACCTTTTATAGCAATAAAAGTTGTGGAGTCTGGAGTGTTAAAGGAAAACCATAAAATAACAAAAAATCCTGAAGATGAGCAGTTTATGTAAGATAAACACAATGAATTTAAACTTCTCATTCAACTAGAGTGAAGGGGTGGAGGGGGAGGCTGGGGGAAGAGGGGAAAGGGAGGAGAGAATCACATGGGAAATACACCATGGTGGTCATGAAATGAATACCCAGAGGTTATCCTTTTATTTTGTCTTTAGATTGCCCATCTGTTTGATTCTGTAGTATTTTTAAGTGTCAAAATCAAAGCCACAACATAAATTCCACTGAACAGCAAAAAACAACTAGTAGTTCAAAGTGACTGCTGATGTGAAAAGCCTGTGTTCCCTTGATGTTGCTGCTTGGCATCACTACCCACTGGGTAGTGAAGCGGATAACAAATATTGGCATGGGTAAGTGGCAAGTGTTGCTGAAGACCTAGATTTTGTTTGTAGAGCTAACATCCACAACAGATGGAAAGATCCAACCTGGCAGGCCAAGTAGAGCTCAAAATCAGTTATGCCCAAAGAAATGTAGTTGAAACATGATTGTGTGGTAATAAAGTAGAGGATGAAAGCTATTAAGAAAGAAAATAAGTTACTTATTTCATAGCTGCACCAAACTAACCAACAGAGACTCCAGAGGCATCTTAAGTGAAGCAAAGGAGGTATGTCTTCTCAATTCGTATACAATCTCTGTTAATATGTCTAAAATGTTTCTGATTCTAATATACTAAGCAGTGATGAAAGCTTCTGGACTCCAGCTGGAGAGAGCTTGTGTCATCATCAAGTTTTGTGAGAGAGGGCTCTCACTTAGCTGAAAAAAGCTGTAGATAACTATCACATTTGAAGGGCAATTTGATGAGACTGATAAATAGAATTGTGAAAATATAAGCTGGGAGGGATGTTTTTTATTTATATTGGAGTCTCGTGACTGCTGTGCCAAATAGGTTAAGGTCCCACCCTGGTCCCATTGTCCTCAACGGTAAAATGGATATTTACATCGACATCATAGTGTCTATTGTACATATTCCTAGAATCATCCATCTTAAGATCCTGAGATCAAGATGTGGGAAACCTTGCCACTTAGCAAAGATTGAAGAAACTGGGGATGATTGTAACTCAGTATAAATCACTAAACACCTTGTAGGAACAGATTCACCAGGATTATTTAAATAAGTTTTTGTATCACAGTGTCCTGTGGTAGGAAGCCAAACCTTTCACTAAGAACGCTTTGGAAAGCGCATATCACAGTGTGATGGACCACACAACGAGAAAAGAGGACATTGGTTAATTAGATGAGTTCCATGCTAACCTCACGACTGCGTGGAAGCCTTGGTGCCACTACTTCAATAAAGGCAAATCAGAATATAGATGAGAATACTTGTAAAGGAATAAAGTCAATTTTCTGCAGGAGTTTTGAACAGAATATTTCTTTACTTTCCAAAAATTCTAAGTTTCTACCACTCCCTGACTATTTTCCTGCTATGTTTTGAAACTTTCCAGTGGCAAAAAGATAGGAATTCACAACATAGGTACAAAATCAAATCAGGAAGCCCCCCCCCGAAAAAAAAACCCCACACCAAAAATCCCCAGTAGCAATAGTACTTAGCCATTTCTTCTCACAATTCTAGCAAAGGGGGAAACTCATATGTTTGATATCATAACCAACCATTTACCTCTTTTCTGAAACTATAACTTTTTCAAAATAAAAAACATATCCAGCATCACTCTGCTTTCCTTCTTTAGGATATGTGCTGAGGATGTTCTAAAGCAAGCTTTCCCAGGCCAGAATACTGGTGGCATGGATCACCTCTGGTTTCATTTGTGGAACAAACAGGGCCAACCACAGAAACTGCTCCAACGGAAAAGTAGTGTTAAGAAAATATTTAGTCTTTCTTAAGTGTTCCAGCTGTGGTTCTGGCCTTCACTTTCTCTGTGAGGACAGTGCATACAAGAGGCAGTTAAGATACTTATATCTGTCCCATTCCAAGTGCTTAAATAAGATTCCTGACTTTTCCTGGATACTCCCCCAAGTATCTGGAAGCAAGAAAGCAGCTCTATGCATCCTATAAATTATCTACAGACCATTAGAAAATTGCCTGCTCACTCCATCATTGAGATTGCTGCTAGGGAAAACACAAAAGTTGTGTGTCTGTAAATGAAATAATAAATCCACTTCACTTGATTGTGACATAAAACTTCTCCAATAGTTCATGCTTATCAATAGCTCACTCCTATGAAAATCCAGATATTTACAGAAATACCTTTTTCTCATACATGTTTTTAATAGGGAATGCATTTGTAGCAGCTGAAGAAGACAGGAATATTAAGGTTGGTGTTAATATGTNGGGAGGGAGGGGGGAGGCATTTCTCTTCATAAAAATGTGTCACTGGAAGGGTAGCAATAATGTGTTTTTGTGATACTTCTTCACAACTAAGAGATAATTTTTTTATTCCAAATAACTGTGGGTTTTTTCCCCACAGTCTCAGTGTTTCTCTCTTAGTTTGTCCACATATTTTTCTACAATTATGTGTGTTTTTGTAAGCACACATTTCCAGTATCTCTGAACTTGCTTCCCAGGGTATGACCCAATCATTAAGGCTGAACTAGTCAAGTGATTTAACATACAAGGATTTCAGGTAGGGTGTAACCGGAGGAGGGAATGCAGCCCACCCAAGTCTGAGACTGTGAATGCCAAGTTCAAGTAAATTTACTAGCAGGCTTTTTCCTTTTAATCCCCCCACCAAAACATATAATCAAAAGGTGAAGAGTTCAGTTATGGAACAAACAGGACCTCTTTAAAAATATGTAGCTGGCTCTAGCCAAAGACAAACTATGATGTCATTGGGTGGGAACTTCCCCTCGCTGTATGCGAGCAACATTGGAGTGATGAGATGCAAGATGTGAAAAAAATCACAGGAGTCATTTTAGTATATCTTGGTGTATAGTTGTTGCAACTAATCTGCAGTATCAGTGATTTTCTCTTTCATACCTTTGAATGTTGTTCATTTTCCACAAATTGGTGCCCACACAATTTTCCATTCCTAGCCACACTATACTCATAGGCAGACTGAAAGCTAATCTGATTTGCAAAGTTGTCAATCACAGCATCGATTAGATAGTAGATAATGGTGTTAATGCAATCATTAAATGGCAAGCAGCTTTTGCAATGTTTTCTTTGAATAGCTTGTGGGGCCCCATCTATGTTACAAACACAGTTGATTCGGGGAACCTGGCTACAGACAAGTTACCCTATACTGGGTGTTAACATTTATATTGATTGGTCCTGCAGACAGTTTGGTACCTAGTTCATATTTATGTCTGTTTGCAGAACTGGAAACTAGTTTTGCCCTCAAGAGATTTCCCATGCAGCCAGTTAGGCTTAGCTACCTTTACAGCAAACTGCTTGAGAAAAGGCCTTATGTGCTGCTGTCAGAAGATGTGTCAGAAAAACATGTTTTACAGAAAAACTGGTACTTATGCTGATGTTTCTAATTCTCAGTATTCCATGTAAGACTCTTAATGGAGACAAAAGAAACCAAGGTTAAATCCTGGCTTCACCCTATCACTATAAATCAACCTCTCTTGACAGCACAGGGGGCCTTTATTTTATCCCATATGTTTTACACTATAATATGGCCATCAGTGTGAATCAACTGCTTTATTTTTGCGAGCTTAGGCCAAAATAAGCTAAAGAAGCAAATGATCTTGATTTTTTTTCCTACTACAATATGGGCATAGAATTCCACACAATCTTTTCTCAGGATTGACTATTAGAAATTTAATTGGTCTGTGGTGAACTACATTATTATATATGTAGTTCAGATATGTAGATCCAGATAAAATATATGTCTCTTCTTCATTTTGCCTTTCCAAAGGAGAATGGAATGAATGTTTCCTTTTTAATTAATTTGACTTTTCAATTTCGCTGATTTAATTTTCTTTTTTATTAGTTACACTCAAGAAAAAACAGTGGATAGATAACAAACAGCTTCACAACTGATTTTCAAAGAAATCTGTTAGTAGCTTTCAAGTACTGTATTCACAAAGGTCAATAAACTTAAAATGGACAAACTCTTTGTCTGAGCCTATAGACTGCTGAGGGGAAAATGTGCTTCACAAAGAGCTGATCTCTTTAAAATCATCTATCTCAAGTCTTTGCCTCAGGTAACTTTTTAGCATTACAAAGCATACCACGTATAGCCATGACATTGCGAAGACATCTGTGATGATTTATATAAAAAATAATGAATATCCTGATTTTCAGATAATATAAAATTTGTCTGACACACAGCCAAACACTTCACACTCTTCTTTTTTAAATATGGATTATTCATTTTGTTTCTTGAAAGGAAGAAATTACAATGAATATCAATATTGGGCCCAAATATCCAATTTCAATTTTTTAATACTGCATGATTGTTTTATTAAACATAAAATGTTTAATCAGCATGATTGCTCTACTGATATTTTATCATGACACTAACTTTGACTATTATCCATATGACATTTAGCAGTATTTCAGTTTTATATGAGTAAAAGCATCTTCCACAGTTAAAAGTGTATGTGACTGGTTGTATTGTTAGTAAGGAAAATTATTTTACTGTATGCAATTCTAGATTATTGTGAATTAGGGAGTGATATTGTCTTTTGGATGAGTGAAACAGCCATTATATATATAAATTCAGAAACAATGTATTTGTTGGCATCACTACTGTTTAGCCTAGAAACTCTCAGAAACTAACTTTTGCATTGTACATACAGAATAACATCTGTCCATGCAAGCTGTGCACAGAGCAGGTTAGAATTCCTTGCAAAATCCATATGCACCACATAATTTCACTTTAACTTGATTTGAAGTGTCTGCACAGCAGGTGTGTACTAAGTGTTTTAAGTGATTCAAGAGAGACTAGGAGTGCAATTCCCTGTTTGGAACAGGTGTACTACAGGATTTGAAAACAAAGCAACAAGAGCATCAGCATTGCTCATAATGTCCTTTGGAGCCGAGCAGAGAGGAGGTGCCCCTGGCAGCTCCTTCCAGGGACAAGCGTTCCACTGCGCTACTGAGTGGAGTGGGGAGTTTGCCCTGAGACATGGCTGACTTCCCCTCAAATGCCCTCTCAGCCCATAATCCACAAACCCCACTAATCTGCACTGGGGCTTCCCTGCATTACCGTGGATTAGTGACGTGCTGCTGTATCATATAGCATATTTACGCACTGTTTACAAACCCTGTGCAGTTTAACCCATGACAAGCATGGGTCTCTAATCTCTTGTGCTGTCAACCTTGTTTAGTACAAGTATAAAAATATAGATATAAATAGTGTTGTGCTTACTTCACAGGAGAGTTTTATACAACATACTGCATGTATACTTTATAGCCAGCTTTTCACATTCTTGGAAAGGGTAGTTGAGTATCACTCGGCACATTCAGCCGTCCCTTTGCACAAGAGCAGCCTCTCACAAATCTGTCGGGAGGCAGTGATGTTCAGGGACTTCGTCTGGATTCCCCTTTACTCCACAACTCTTTTCTAGTGGCTTGGCTTCCAGCCTAGCAGTGTTACTTATTCGTCCTCTCTCAAATAAAATCTGTAAGCCTCTATCCTGCAGGAAGCCCGACAGCCTTAGACTCCCTGCTCCTGAAGACTTCAATCACCCTGTTTTTTAAGGTCTACTGGTAGTCTTCTGCCAAGCAGGGCTCAGTTCAAAAGTAGTTGTGACTAATTCAAAAGGAGAAGCAATTTAAAGGATACATTGAGTTCCTTTAATCTCACCATTTGTTTGCTCTTTTCACTATGCATCACCATTATATTGTCTCTTTTCCTTCACTTTTCTGTGGTGAGCAGTGGATGAGTTACTGTAGCAAGATCAAGAAAACTGCTAGGCTTTTCAAACTTCTTCTGGACTTCCTGTGCCAGGTGTCTGACACCTAAGGCTGTGGCAGCCCCTCTCCTCCCCCTTCCACCCCATCAGTCCACAATCTCTCTGTGCATAGCTCCCACACACAGTTGCCATCACCAATGTAAAAACGTACCCACAGGCCCTACAGAAGGATTGGCAGCACTGAACTGTTTTCTCTTGTTCGGTAAGAAGGGCTGGAGCCAAGCAGTGGGGTGCAAAGTGCAAGATCCAGCAAGGAGTAATAGGGTGCTGTGGGAAGGACAGCGGGGCAACCATGCCAGGAGAAAGAGTAACCAAATGCCTTCTAAAAGTCTGCTTACAGCATGTGGATAGGCACACAAACAGCTCTGCACCTCTGCACTTCACAAAAACCTACACTACAAATTCCCTAAAATGTCCTTCTTTAAGAAGAGAAAATACTGTAACTGGAGTTTCTGGGCAAATCATGTCTGTCCATTCCTTCAGGGCCCAGCTGGGGCACCCTTTTTCCTTTTAAAACTTGAACCTCACTTGACATCACCTCTCTCCTCTGCAACCTCCTCCTTCTCTTCCTTTTCCTGTCTGCTGCAAGATCCTGTATTCAGTCCCTACTCTGCTAAAGCTTCAGCAAAGTTATAAAATGTGGCAAGGACAAGCATAGGGGAGATTCTGACACTGGTAAGATGTGCAAGCCTGAGTCATGTGGACAACTAATTTTTGTGGCAACAAACTACTGACTATTGCTGTAGTCTTAGTTCTAACACTAATTTCACTATGAACAAATTGCTGCTTTTTCTATAGACTAGATTCCTTCTCTAGGTACTCTGGTGGCTTGCTGAGCTGTATGTACCATTTTTCAATAACAGGCTTTAAACAGAACCAAAGGAGATGCATATTTCTTCTCTTCTAATGTGGGATGTAATTTTACGTTTCTTCTTTGGGACATCTTAATTTTTTACCCGGATTGTAACTACAGTGAAGGCAGGAAAAGTAAAGTCAAATAAGATTCGTGGCCTATGAATCTCTGGACTACTTCATCAGAGTGTTTGGTGATACTACCTCTTTCTTCTTCCCTCTCACTCCAGCAGTTGGGGTATTTTTATTGTGCACAATTGTCATGGGAAGCTGGCCTCAGAAACAAGATGTATATCCAGGAAAACTCACACGCAGTAATGACAGAATTGAACTGTATTCTCTACTCTTTGAAGAATGTAAAGGGATGTACAGGGATGCTGTATCTGTGGAATCACAACCATTAATGCCTGTTGAAGTTATCGCCCTTATTGAAGCTTTTTTTTTTGGTTGACTTTGTGCAGTCTTGGAGAGGCTTCTGTAACTTGCATATCTGTTGAATTTTATACTAGATGCAGCATTTACCAGCATTTCTGGGGAAATTTCTAGGCAAACTGAACTGCAAATTTGCTTTATGTGTGACTCTGGCATACACCAAGAAACCACCTACTTTAGAGAGGTAGTGGGAACATTCTTCACACAACATGCACAAACCCTCTTATGATTTAAATGTGAACAGACTATGTATCTTTGCCATGTTAGTTCAATAATCCAAACTTCCCTCGGGCAAGTTGCCTGTGTGTCTAAACAGCACACATCTGTTCTTTTCCACCACTTGTTTACATGTTCTTCCTCTCTGTGTGCCTGCTCCATCCTCATTTTAAAGACATTCCTTAATGCTTTGTTTATTTCCCATGTACATTTCACAACTGCATGCTCTAACAGTAGTATGTGTTGAGTGCTGGTTTTTAATAATTTATGATCCAGTGTTTGTTTTTTAATGTATTAGTGTGTATGAAGAATAACTCCATGAAGTCATTCAAGGTTAAAATCAAGCTTTCTGGCTTCAGGCTGACTGGGCAGCATCGTGAAATGCCACATTGCATGGTAATGTAACTAATGAATCTGTAGTGATACTTACTGTAATACAGAGTAGGGGATTTAGGATAGGAGAGAAAAATCTAATTAAAATTAGCAATTTAATAGTGTCATCCAAAACATTAATACATTCTTTTACTAAGCATAATAAGAGGAAAAATGCACACTGAATTAAGAAGAAACACAAATATTTTTAAAATAATGACATCTTCAGTCTTCTGTTCTCAGGTATAAAAGAGCCTGATTTTCAGAAATACTAAGTAAATATTTGTTCAGTAGCACTAAAAAAATAATGCTGGATAGGTGGGAGGGAACTTCTATAAAGTTCACCATTTTTGCAATGTTAGTACAATGTTGTACAAATATCAGGACGATGAAGATGCTTATTTTACTCTAGGGCTGAAGTAAATCATTACAGCAGTTTGAAAATTGTTACTAGAGCCGCTCAGTTCTGAGAAGTATCTTACAAACCTTTTAGCTTAACATTATTTTGTGTTTTCTTTTTACTGTTTAAAGTGTTCTACAATTAATAAACCAGATAGCTTGAAGTGGGTTGTTTGTTCCTCTACTGAAATGACAATGGGTGCTACCAAAACAAAGCACTCAGCACAGGACTTGTTTACATGTTTAGTCTGCTTGCTTATCATATTTGAGTGCTGATCAGTGCTGCCTCAGTCTCTTTTTCCAGAGCCTCTGCTTGGCAGCCTGGAGTAGAGCCTGCAGTGTGGGTTTTTATGAAATGCTCAACAATAAAAGTAAAATCCACAGAGAAATATTTTCCCTTTTTTATGCAGAAATCTCAGCAAGCATATGAAAAAGTCTATGACATTAGGAATGGGCACATCTGACATTTCATTCCTGTAAAATGCGCCCACAGACTAACAATGCATCATTCAGAAAAGAAACCAAGTATTTTCAAGGTAGAAACATAAACAAAAAGGTATTCCTGTACATAAATGAATATTACTGTAGAAAGAAAGGTTTCTGCTGATTGATCTGTTGGAATTACAAAATCCTACAACTGACAGAACAGATTCAGTGTGGAATTAAATTCAACGTGGAATTAAAAATCAAACACCAAGGAACTCATTGAGATGATGTTTTCTGCTCCTAAGCTTTTTTATTTTTTTGGGGGGAAGTAACTTTGCAATGCAAGTCTCTTCTATTTGTGATAGCTATAAAAAACCGCAAAAATTCTTTTTTAGATGTGTATAAATACTATTGCATAATGCCATGTAGGTCTCTGATCCTTGTGAATGCAATTATTTCCTTTGGACAAAACCCTCTCTTCATTAGCACTGAATGGTATTTGTCAGTCCTTTTCCTGTTTAGATAATTTGTTCAGTGTTGATATATTTAAAAACATTCAATTGGTTGGAATTGTATCTGCGGCTTCCCATCAAAGGAGTGATGGCAGTGGCTGTGGGTCTAAATCTCAAAGCACTACTCTGTAGACTTCCTAAGTGATTAGTACAGAGTATTATCGCTCTCCACCATCTGGCTATCTAATATGGAAACGATATTAAAGGAATCAGAAGACCTATACAGGCTTCGTCACTTTGGATGTACACAATGTCACAGCAAAAATGTGGAAGCTACATTTAAAACAACAAGAGATATGCTTAAACATAAAAGAATTGTTTCTATTTGCAGGGAAGATGTACGTCTGTCCTCCCTCATTTTAATTACTTGCAAGTATATAAAGACATACATATGTATACTGAGATAATGCAGCTTAGCACATATAGGCAGGCTACATGTTTAGCATGCTAGGAGTGAAACTTGTTTAAATTAAAAGTCTTATTCTGGTTTTGATGTCATTTCAATTAGTTGATGTTTCTGAGGTTTTGATTCATCTATGCTTTAAAGGTTTTGAAGTTAAATGCTTTGGGTAAGGCGGAATTAAAGAATCATCAGAAATTTCTGTGCTAAAGCCTCACAATCCAATACATAAAAACTCTTGTAATTCAGTGTACTGTATATCTTTGTGTATAAAAATATCCCTTTATAAGGAAGAACAAAAGATACGCTTCTCCACTCCAGGAACATTACATGGAATAAAGAGCCTCTGAAAACCTCCGAAGCACAGAATGCAAGCTTGTGCTGCCAGACAAAAGTGAAAGCCTATCCTGTTTTCTCTCTCCCTGATGTAGTTGCTGTGTCAGATGAGGGCATCAGGGCAGATTCAAAAGTCAGAATGAAGAAAAGAGAAACAGTGCAGAGAGAAGTGTGGTGAATTTAGTCCTACGAACACCTAGGTTTTCCCTGTGCAAGCCCAGCTATAGGCTTTTGAATTTTTTTGTTTTACAGAAGTGCAGATAAAGGTGGTAATTAAAAATGGGTTATCAGATTCCACTCATTTGTAGGTGTTGTGCTCCGGGGGATTGTAAGCCCTGTATCCGGCAAAGAGGAAAGAAGAAAAAAAGGGAGGTCTTCTCTCCTGTTTCCTTCAAGCTGTTTAGGAAGTTATTTCTCTACTTCTTTTTAAACGGTTTTATTTTTATTTCACAATGAAAATCAGTTTCTTTGCCTTGCCAGAGAATCCTGAGCTAGTGGCTTTCTACTCATGTCACAAAAGTGCTGTAGCTGCTTATGAGGAAACAAGATGTTTGGCTGAGCAGCACAACTATTAGAGTCTGGTTTGGTGAAGATTTATGTCTTTTGGTCCTGAAATCTCCTTCTCCACTGCAGTGATCTCAGGTCCTCCTCCGTGGCACCTGCCTCAGACAAAAGACAGCATGAACTACAGCTAACCTGGAGGAAGGACAGTAGCAGAGCTGAGAACCTTTCCTTCTGCTAAAGAATTATTTTCCTTTCTCTTCTTGCTAACTGTAGGGTTTTTTTTACAAAGCTTGTAAGGCATTAATTGTCTTTAGGATGACTATCCTCTTGCACATATTGCTGAAACTGGTCACTGACTTCAAATGATAAAGGGCAATGGCTGACAGCAGTCGCATGTGCCTAAGGAAACTAGGCTATCAAATCACTTCTAATATGTGGTTTTATATTTCATATCCTCTGTACTTTTGACCACAGTTCTCTGACCTTTGGTTATGTTCTTCATGTTATCCAAGGAGCATAGTAAGTACGGAAACTTTGAAAACACCATCTTCTTATCTTAAAGAAAAATCTTAAAATTTCATTTCTCTTTCTTCTCCATGTATCATGAAAAGAACACAGCATCTTTTCCCTTTGTGTACAAGCTACTTATTATACACATGAAAGCTGTGGAGCTGTGTAGCACTGCTTTTGGCAGCAAAGCCAGCTCAGGTCAGGTTGATGAGCTCTGTTACTGCTCCCAGTCTGACCAAATCTACATTGTACTTTGCATCCACAAAGAAGTTGTGTGGACAGAGCTGTCTCTGGACTCTAGGATAAGGTGGGTCATTAAAATGACACACATTAAAACCCCCACAAATTAATTTTTTTAAGGTATTGTTAATCCAAATTTTTTCAGTGTTCTCATTCTTATTCTTCTGCTTCAGCAGTACAGGGGCAAATGTGCACTGCTGGAGTGGGGAAAGGAGCTGGGAGATGAGTCTTAAAGCAGATCAGCTACCAAAGTGGAATAATTTTGAATTATTCCTGAAGTGTGAAATTCTGTTCTGACTGAAGATACAGCAAGTTTGTCCTTTACTGCAGGGTGGATAGAATTCCATCTTGGGCAGCCACAGAACCAGGGCAAGAATCCAGGCCCTACTGACATCAGGAGTAAAATATCCCATGAATTCAACATGAATTGTTGTGATATAAATGTTTTATTTACATGATATAAATTTACATGATATAAATGTTGTGGCACTGAATAAACGCCAATAGTTGCAACTCTGTTCTAGGAGAGCTGTAAAATCTGTGAAACGTTATCTGTCAGTTGAATCTCCCCTGCCATTACAAATTCCAGTCATAACTATGGAAAAAAATTATTAAAGGACCAAAAGATAAAATTAAAATTGCTCCATATTTAACTGTCCCAATCTTTTGAGAAATTATTTAGGATAAAAATAACTTTCAATTCTACTGTGCCTACATTTGCATGCATAGTTTAGGCAAATATTTTAAGAGAGGATTTAAAATTTTCTGGTACGATTTTTTTTTTAAAGCCAGTGTCAATTAGTACAGACTGTGATTCATTTTCCATAAAATTGGCACTGACAAGGCAGGCAGGGGCACACAGTTTGGCAATATTAAAGACACAAGTTTCACATACCTAAAAATAATCAGATGCTGGTAGAATATATAAGGAGAGAGAAGAATTGTCAGCCTCTGTGTAGGGCTCAGCCAGTTCCTAATAACCTTCTATATCTGGTTTGTAATGTACAGGACCTTCTCATGAAGTCCTAATTCTGGCAAAGATTCCTTTCCCCCGAGTAAGGAGCACAGAGCAACCCACACAGTGAACACTCGATAACAAGGCCTACGAAAACTAGCACTAGAAAACTAAAAAGATAGTTTTTGGTATGGAAATATGCATTTTCCAAACAACTTAGATACTTTATTTTCAGTTTACACCCAGAAGTATCAATGTAGTCAAGACATAAGCTAACTCAGTCAAACGTATTTATTCTCAACTTTAACTCATTGTTAGGCATGTACAGTCTATGGGTGAAAGCAGGAACACAATAGCAACAGTGTTTTTTTCTGATCCTGAGAGGACAGTATTTTTGGCAGAAATTGCCTTGGTACTCCAAAAGCTACTGTCTCCTTCCAGAGTGCTAGTGGTCTTGTAGTAACTGTAAAATCTCTATACAGTAAGCATATACCCCTTTTGTCTGCAAAGGACCTATTAAATGGTCTATTGTCCTCATTGTAGAGAGGCAATATACACATTCCCTTTTTTATGGTGTAAATTAGAGAAAGAATATGAAAATGCCACTTTCAAAAAAGTAGATTAAAATAAAATATAAACCACTTTATAATTCTCTAGACTATTCCTTCTAGTACAGCTTTTATTACAGCTTTACATCCTGGATTTCTACCAACATAGATGTCATCTCATGCAATTAAACTGGACCATTTTCAACAGTGTTGGATGCAAGGAATCACTTAGAAATCTTTATGAAATATAGCTGGGGGACAGTAAACTTTTCAAGTAATAATACTTTAAAAGATTCAGGAATAAATATTTAGAAGAAGGTATGTCTTTTATGACATATGATTTACTAGAATTCTTACGTGTTTTTCTGAAATTATCTAATAGTTTAAAATGAGATTTTAAAATGAACGTTTACAAAGGATACCAGCTCTTTTGTCAAGGCTTGATACTTATCATGCAAACAAGAAGTTACCTTGTCCAGTTTTTATTAGACAGATTTTTGTGGTGGCCATGTCCTTTGTTGTAAAGCAGAGAAGCTCCATCTGAGATAGATAGACTGGCGTATACACCAGGGAGCCATATGACTGGCATTAAATGGCTTAGAAGATTGTCTTAGTGCATTATTAGTTCAGCAGTTGTAAGGATTATTGCTGTTGTTGTTTGGGATTTTTTTTCTGGCAATATCATAGTAAACAACAGTTTAAAGTAGAACAACAAAGTAGTTTTTCTGGTGCTAACAGCAGTATTTTTCCAAACAGAAGAAGGAGTGCAGGAAAAAACCACAGATTCCATGTCTGCACAGTACTAACACAGCAGTGTCCACAGATATCTGAGCTGTTTCTGAATGACTTAAATTCACACTGGGAGCAGAACAACTTAATTAGTGCAGTATTCTCTTTGAAAAAGCCTATGACATTAGGAATGGGCACATCTGACACTTCATTCCTGTAAAATGCGCCCACAGACTAACAATGCATCATTCAGAAAAGAAACCAAGTATTTTCAAGGTAGAAACATAAACAAAAAGGTATTCCTGTACATAAATTAATATTACTGTAGGAAAAAAAAAAGTTTCTGCGATTGATCTGTTGGAATTACAAATTGCAGGCTGTTTGCTTGGCTAAGAAGCCCAGTACAGCCCATCCAGATATACAGCCACAGTAAACACAGCCATCCAGGTCCCAGTACCCAAGGCCAGTTGTTAAGATCTGGACTCTGCTTCTCTTGAGCTATGCAGCCACAAGTAATAGCTCCTGTTTAAGTTGCAAACCTTTCAGAGAAAGAAATCAACCTTCTCAGTATTAAGTACAAGATAATTAAGGCAGGCATGAACCATAAAGAATAAAAGTCGAGGCGTCTGAGCTGCGTGCTAAAATACAGAATCTGAAGAGGAATTTAAGATAGGTTACATTGCAAAAATTGAAATTGTAGAAAAAATTACTTTTCCAAAGACTGTCTAAATTACTGTACAGGGGAATTAAATTGCATTTTTCAAGGCCAAATGGAAAAAAAAAAGTTCCTTGAGACATAAGGTGAAATCTAGACAAGAATTTCAATAGTAAGCATTACAGTTTACATTAACAAGACTCTGTCTTAGGTAAAAAGTTAACTACTGCCTAACACATGAAAGATTGAGAGAAGAGCTTTGAGAGGTTTGAGACAAACATAACACTTATGTGATAAGACCTAACTGACTGGCAGGAGCTGTGCCTCCTGGTGAAGGAGTATGAAGGAATATGGAGAAGCGAGGACGAAGACAAAGTATGAAGGAATATGGAGAGCAAGGACAAGGACTAACCATGTTTAGTGATGCTGCACATAGGCTGAAAGCCAGACATCCACAAGCAAATGGTCAAACAGGCTGAGATCTTAATTTGAAAAATATGAAGGAGAGAAAAATCTGAGAGTGAATTTGATAAAGATGGTAACTTGTTCATTAGATGGAAGAAATTAAAGGTATACACAAAGGGGTCAAGGAATAAAACAAATCCTCCAAAGGCAATGCGGAAATGTGGGATAATCATGAGTCAACATTATCATAAAAATCAAGTGAGACAAATTTTCAATGGCAGAAGTTTGACCCTGATTTCAAAGATGTCAACTAACCACAAAGAACAATTATGGGCCTTGGGTCATTTGAGACTTGAGTGAAAAGAGATTCAACTGTAAGGCAGACAATGGACTGTAGAACATGTAATTTTAGAAGAACTTAGACAGCAAATGTAAACAGAATATTGACTGAGGCTGAAGCTGAATGGGTAAGACATAACATTTACAAAAGCAAGTACATACAGAGTTATTTTCAAAGGCACAAAGGCCCCTTAGGTTGCCAGATCCCATGAGAATTCAATGAACTCTACCTAATCACACTCCCTTGCTCTGAAATCTCCCTAATTATCATTCTAATTACATGGATATGACAAGTCAACTGTCACTAGTGGTACTTCCCATGAGTCTCTGGAGTCCTGCAAATACAGTATGTAATTGGTAAAGCCTGCTGTAGACCCACTTGACACAACTGCAGATCAACATATCCTTCAGCAATTCAATTTGCTTTTTTCCCCCTTGTTTTTCTGCAGGTCCTTCTCATCAGTTAAGGGAACAGATCCTTGCTATACTACATCACTTCAGGAAAGCATTAGTTCTTTCACTGAGTGTACCTCAAGTGAGGGATCCTATTACTGCCTTCCCAACTGTTGCAAAAGCATAAAGCAACCTTTTTCTGGGTATGATTTCACCCTTTTTGAAAGTCTCCATGCACCTTACCTGTCTTATAGAGCTGTGTTGTGAGGAACGTCATTATTAAAATTGTAGATACCATTTTGCCAAGACACAGCAGAAAGACACCTACATGTCCCATAGTATTATTTGTCTACTATTTTCAATTTGCCTGTTATTTTCAATTTTGATGCTTGTATGTTTGCTCAAAATCTTGATGATGTTTTTAGGAATCAGTGCAAATTAGAAAGAAAGAGAGCAGTTCTGTCACCCTGTCAAGCTATGTTACATGGGGAGTTACAGCATCTGGCCAAAACACAATGCGAGTATATCTCATACTGAGTATTTTGAACTGAGTATGGGTTACGTGTCAAAAAAATTCAATGATTCCCTGGATGCCCACCAAAACCAGAGTTTTTGATAGAGTGCATTTTAATGTGTGCCTGAGCTCCTTCCCTTCAGTGTTTCAAAGCATGTGTAAGCTTTCATGACTTTTAAGCTGTAGACTAATTCTCTTACGTATAAGCAAGTCTGGCTCTCTTAAAATGAAAACCATCCAGAAAGTGAATAAAAATAACACCAAATAATACTATTTTTTTTTCTTCCCTACATGGGTACAAGTTCTTGTGTTAAGACCAAATAGCTGTTTTGATCAGACCAAATGAACTACAGTTCTTCTGGAACCCTGGGGAGATGTTTTTCCCCTCCATCTTCTCACTTTATACTAGCTCTATTAAACAGCTGTTAGTCCACTATCACAGATACATGATAATAGTCACATGTTGGCTTATGGAGACAGACTGGATGCCTAACAAAATGATCCAAACATGGTTCTTTCAAGAGGGCTGTTTAAAACATTGTTCTACTCTGGACTGAAAGCTAGATGTACTACTGGAAATGCAAATATTTCAGTTATTGCAGATCATCTAGTGCCAGAGTATGAAAGTGAATTGAAATGTGGCTCAACCAAAGTCTGGAGTACTGAATAAAAACTGTATGATATAATCTATTAAAGACATAACAGTGTGCTAATCTGGAGAATTAAAATGTGTCTCTTTCCCCATTAGTCAGAATGTGTTTTTCTTTAATTGCATTTAGATTTTTTTCATGCTTTGTCATACTAGAATGCGAACATGAGTTAATGTCTTTGATCTAGGTTAAAATCATTATTGTAAATAAGGGAGCTTTGAACTGGTTCATCCTTGTGATTTTATAAATTAAAACCTTGAGCCTCAAGAAGAGCTTCAGGAAACTCCACCATCAGCAAAGAGGTAGCGAATAGCCTCAGATCCATACATACAGATGGATCCAATAACTCTTAAGAGACTTCAGTGACAGAAACTGGATGCCACATCACATTGCTCCAAGTGTGAGTGGTAGCTAAACCAATGTTAGAATTGAGATCTCTCATTTCTGTTGAGGTCAGGGGTGCTTTTCTTCTTCAAACAATAAGTTACTGTTTCCCTGAATATCTCGTAGGAAAGGTATTTTGAGCATCACTGGTTTTTTGTTTTAGACTTTAGGTTAAACATAAACAGACATCTTAGGAGACTGCTGATGTGAGAGGTGGGTGGGATTTTTTCCATGGTTACACCCAGCAACACCAGGAGTAAATCAATTTCAAAACTCATGTGAAACCTAAAACAACACCGCTTAATTATTTCTTCCTAGGTAGGCTCTAACTTGGCAGGATCACAAAACCTACACTGTGTGAAGTTTTCTGAGCACTCAAGCTTTGCAGCATTAGCCATAGCCATAGCAGGTTCTTCCATCGTGATGAGGGTTAGTATAACAACCAAGAAAGGCTGTTTTGACTCAAGTGTTCCCAGTTAGAGAGCAGATGTTGAATTTAATTGTCTGGGCTTCAAAAGGCTTTGCCAGAACAAGTATTGGGCTAAAACATAAGTTGTTTTCCTAATTCTAAACCAGGTGATAACAAAAATCAGGTCTTGATCCATTTCACCCAACTTCAGCCTTCTAACCAACATGCAGATTAGAGGTTGTGTCTACGCAAGACACAATCCTGGTTGTTCATGGAGAGAGTAGAGCATCTCTAGAACAACTGTTTACTTATTATATGAACTACAGTTCACATAAGCCTCTGTCTTTATTTACTGGTGAGGAGTCCCAAAGCACCTACTGTCAGAAGCTCTGGTAGTGCTTGTGAACTAATGTCTGGGCTTCTCTTAGGAAAAACAGAAAAAGCAGGTACAAACCAGAAATGCATGAAGAGAGAATGATGAGCTGAACTTCAGGAAGAATTCCAGTATGTTCTGGCAATAAGGAACATAGATTTGTTTTTTCTTAATTGGACAATGGGCTGCGTAAACGTGCAGAAAAAATACTGCCTTTATTCCACAGACATCCTAACTTGACAGAAAATCCATGGATAAGAGAAGGAAACAGATATGAGGCCACACACAAAGCCTGCACAGTGGTCACAAATGTAGTGTGTTTGTGCAATACCTGAAGCTTGAGAAAGTAGGAAGCCAGAGCTAAAAAATAAGCTTGTGTCTGAAGGTAGAGACAGACAGAAGAACAAGAGGAGAGAGAAGAGCAAGAAACAGAGCAGACTGGCAGCATAAAATCAAGATTTTTCAGTTTAGTAAGTAAATACGTATTTCTCCCACCCACATCTGGAATAATATGAATTCTGGATTCAAAACTGCATTCTTTATTTGCTTAAGACTCCCAGTAAAGTGTCTTTTGCTCAAGGAATGCAGGATCTAGTCAGTGTCTCAGCTGCATGACTTCTGCATGTAGTTGGCCATATTCACTCAAGCTTTTTAATTGCAGGCAGTGTCTTCTCTTACTTAAACCCTTTCCATCCACTTTTCCCCTGCACATGCTTTTTTTCAAATCTCTTTTTCAGTCAGAAAAAAAGAACAGCTCCAGGAAACTGGACATTCCAGATCAAACCTAACTTGATCTCTAAAGCTAAAAAGTGACGTGGGTTTAGTAAAGTTCTAAAAAGTGAAATCTGCTTTTATTTCAGGGTACAGTCTCTCATATTGCAGGTGTGTGAAGGTTTCCTATCAAACTGAATGTTGTCTTCACCCTGCAGACTGGCATACTTAACGGTCTCCAGAACAGGCAACTTTTTGCTTAAATCCACATTATATTTGTCAAGAATCAGAAAAATAAGATTGTGGTAATCAAAATCACTTATTTTCTATTTTATAGTTTTGTTTGCGTGTATATAAATATTTAGTAAAAAGAAAGCTATCTACTCACCTTACAAAATATTAACTACTGGAGATATTCCATTTTATTATTTGTATTCTAATTACCTCACATTTTGGAAAATGTAGTATGTATATCACAGTGATGGAATTTGTGCTTCTCAGACAAAACTAAAGAAATTAGTATCTTCTTTCAACCTGACAATGGAGCAACATAGGGAAGACTGGTTTTGTTGACTAGAAAAGGATGATGTAACTCTGGTGCAGAATGAGGATTTACCTACATAATTTCTGGTGGATTTTCTGTGTTGAAAAGTGAAAGGAAGATTAAATCAGGAAAAACATAGATTGGGAAAGCATATTCTGTCTGCTGCTTGAAGTATTTAAGAGGAAATATTAAAACTAGCCAGTGAGATAAAATTTGCAAGGTGAATGGGTAAAGCAATAAATTAACTTTAATAAATGCTATGTTCAGGGAGCAAATACTGTAGGACTTCAGGCTAGAGATTACACCTAACAGTAACACCCAGTGAATAGTCCAAGTTGGTAAAATATGTCATGGACCATTAAGTTAATGCAGATGTGCATCCAGCCATTTTTGCCAAAACCCATCAGGTGCTAGATGCAAGGTTTTACAGTTGTCTTTGTTGAATATCATGTAGCAAGCATCTACTGTTCCACTTTTCCAGCCTATTGGGGTCCCCCTAAATGCCAGGCAATCTCTGCCATCATGCTATCCTGCACCTGCTTTCCCATTAATTACCACTACCTCTCTGTCAGCACACCAGCTTTTAGCTCTCCCAGTTCTCTTCCAGCTTAGGTCTGATGGGACTGCTTCTCCATCCTTCAACTAAACCTAGTTTAAAGCCATCCTTATGAGGGTGGCAAGCCAGTTGGCAAAGACATTCTGGCCTCACTTTGTTAGGTGAATCCTTTCTCCACCAACAGATGTCATTTCTCAAAAATCCTGGAGAAACCTGGAAGTGTCTGAAATACTACACTGACATTAACAGCATTTGTTTGTCTATGCTGATCCTTAGCCCATGTCCCTCACAACTGGTCGCTATCCAGAGGGTAGCAAGTGAAGAACTGCTGTTCTTGGTAAGCAGTTAATTTTTCAGCTGCTTTCTGTTCTGTTCCCTCCTCCTGAAATGTAAATGAACTGCCTGTGATCAACAGATCATGAAAATATCCATTTATATTATTTTTTCATGTCAGATGTCAATCAAATGCACTTTCTATTTATTAACTACATCTGATAGCATCTTCATGCACTTCTTCCTTTTATACCAGTTATTGTAGACTCCAGACTACTTGCTTTTTGACCTTTGCGTTAAAGTACCTTATCTTAGGCACTCCTTTACCTCTCATTTTCCATCATCTGTAGTACTACAGCTCAAACTTTTCTTTGTTTCTCTGGCAAATCTCTTATTACTATCAGGTCACGGTCTGTTATTCTTCTTCACTTGTTAGAAAATAAGATGCTGCAACAGCAGCAACAGCAATGAAAACTTGTTTTGTATCAGTTATGTACTCCCTTCTTATCACAACCCAAGCTTCCCCTACAGCTTCCATGCCCTCTCATTACAATATCTTCAACTCCCTCCCATGTCCTACACAATATCCCAATGTCTCCTCTAGGCTCCCTGCAAGACATCCCGTTCCTGCCTTTTTACTACCTAACTTCCCTCAGTGAGTCATGTCCCAAATACTCATAGCTCATAGCTCCCCCATATCTCTTGCTTGACTAAGATAAGACATAATATGTATTGATAATATGTGCCATGACCTACAGTGTAAGGAGCTGGCCAATACTCATGGACAGCCACTCTTGGAAAAACAGACACACAGCACTGTTTCTTCTTTCTCTCATTTGGGAGCGAAATGATCTTTCTTTTCTCCCAAAACACCCACTTTCAGGAAAGGTGTGGGAATATCATACCTCTGAATCCTCTAACACTCTACAAAATTTGCCTGAAATTAGTGGGTGGATTAAGAGAAGGAAAGGTAGGTGAGAGGCTAACAGGCATTGGCAGTGCAGTTGTGTAAGCAAATACAACTACAGAGCTGACCCTGCTTCCTCTTTCTGCCAGCGTCACTCAGCTGTCATAATGTGATTTTTTTTTCCTTTGAAGGGACAACTGTACTGCTGAGAGGTTAATCAGAAACTTTCTTTAATAAAGGCAAGGCCACAGCAAATTGATAAAGTGCTGGCTTTAGCCCAAACCTAAGCAGTAATGAAAAGCAGTTTCTGCCAGGCACCAGGTCAGTGACCTCAGTGAAACTTGTGCAGTATTTGGGCAGGGAGAAAAATCACAACTTGTTACTTCATCTTGCTAGTCCTCAATTGAACATTTCCCTCCAACACCACTTCTGTGATTTGTAGGGACAATTCATGGGAACTGCTACCAGCTCTAGCTGAAGTACTTCTCATTTCTCACTTCCTCTCATCCTGGAGGTAGTATATTCAGGCAAGCCATGTGACCAAAGAATACAGCTACAGGCATAATTTTAATGCCAGGCTAGTGGGTACTGGTTACAGACAATTTTAGCTCCATAAAAATGCACTGCATTTTCATTTGTTAAGAGTACTATTAAATGCTATCTTAATTTTAACATTGCATTGGACTCCCCTGTCAATTTTACAAACAGAAGTGGTTTTTTCCCTGCAAAAAATTTCTGCAAAAAACTCAATGAAGTGATTTGGACCAGTTTCAGATCCAAATTGCTTTTTAAATTCATATTTATAAAAAGACACTTAATTCCAAAAATATTTTCTTCCAGTATTTGATCTATAACTCTCTAGAATCAAAGTTTTATGGAAGTATTGTACTTGACCATGGAAACGGGCTAGGAAGACATGACCACTTACGCATTTAGTCTCTAATGACAGTTGATATTCAAGTGAAATGGGAATAAAAATTGCCAGCAGCCTCATCCAAAAGCTTCTCTTGGATCCCACAGAACTTGGACTTATGGATCACATTCAACCTTTGGCCTCTACAGAACTATGCAAATCAAATAAAAATTCTATGTGAATGGCAAACACAGCTCAAAATGGATCAAAATAACAGTAAAAGGAGGAGCCGAATACAGGAACTGGCCTAATTTTTCACTCTTCTTTCAACCAGCTTCTAACATCCAGCAGGCATGCTGTTTCCTCCAACCATCCTATTTTATTTATTTGCTTTTGCCATCTATGGAGAACCAGACATAAGTATTTTTTGTCTCAAACATTGTGACTGTTACAATGGGAAAGGTGTGATCTAAAGATATAGAGGTGGGGCAGAACTGTTCTGACCCAACTTCCTGCTTCACCTTGACACTTGTGCTCAGTGTCCCTGTCCCCACTCACCTCCTGTGGGAGGGCTCCGAGGGCTGGCTGTGCACGCATCAACAAAACAGGGCAAAAGATCTGGTTTACGTAAGAGGCTTGCACCAGGTTATCTAGAAAAGAAAGCAGGTCAGGCCCTCTCACACTCTTTTACCTCTCTTTCACTTTCTTTCTCATGATCCGAGCTCCAGACCCTCCAACACAGCAGGACTAATGCAGGATCTGAGGATTGGTGATACTCTTTGTACTCTCTCTTCCTTTTCTTTATTTCTCTCCCCGCTTGCTTTGTCTGGGCAAAACACGGCCAGGCGTATTCTACCTCCCATACTGAATTTTGTTGTGGGTGTAGGGAGCTCATGGAAGTGTGTTGTGGCTTCTGAGCCAGCACCTTTGAGTAGTTTGTTTTGCAAGTTCAGAACGTAATGAAGTGTATGGTATAAAATTAAGGACTTGCTAGCCACCACGTTTGTGGAAATGTATTGTAAGTAATTCAAGGGCTTGTTAGCCTACAACTCGAGGCTCAACAGTGGGCTGGTTGCCAAAGTTAAAAACGCAAGAGTTCAGCCTGGTGAGAATTTACAACTAACATCACCCCTCTACTGATGAGTCATGGCACCATCCCTACTGTATTTACAAATGAAAGTAGGAATTTTATGTGCATACATACCACCTGCTCCCTCAGATCTGGTTTACATGGATAAACCAAGCAGCAAAAGCACCAGGTGGCATTTAGCTTGGCTTCTCCCACCCAACGCCCTGACCGGATTTGGCTTCATTTGGCTTCCGAGAGGCACCAAGTCTTTATTGAAGCAGGAAAAGACCGTCTCCCCTTCCTTCCCTCAGGCAGGCAGCCTCTCCCGTACACAGCCCTTTTTTAATGTTTCTCCACCTGTTCCAGCCACTGTTATAATCCTGTGTGCATACCTTTACATCCTTTTATCTTTCTTTGCCAGTCAGTTTTTAAGGTCTACTCGATAACTTCAGGGAAAGTCAAAATTTCTGTTCTTTATAATTTATCACCCTTGAGGCCATTCCCAACACAAGACTATACAACCAGAGTAGCGCCCTTAGTGCCAGCGGTCAGAGAGCCCGGGGCTGCGTAAAGCAGAGCACATTCAGAGCAAGACTGTCTATTCTCCGCTACTAAATTACTGTTAATTATCGCTTTGCCGCCCTAAGCTACAGCCGGTTATTTTGAGGGACGCCAGATCCCGCTGGCCGCAGCCCCCCGCGGGGGCGAGCGCTGAGGCAGCCACTTCTCGTTAAGATACCGAGTGAAAGCTGCGCTCGAATCGAGGATCGCCGGCTGCGGCCTCCGCCGCCCGCTGTGAGGGCCGGCCCC